>VAHF01000164.1:0-54041 GCA_008009225.1 Acer yangbiense | reverse complement strand
GGTTGATGTTGAGCAAGTCTGCGTCTCATAACTCATTAAAAGACAATTGAGCTTCTTTAATGAGATTTCTCTTTTTTTTGTGAGGGGCTAGCTGTGATAGAAACATGACTGCATATACTCAAGGAAAATACCTCCAAGAATTGAGCATATTATGACTTCTCTTTCTGACATAGGTGTCAAGGTGGCCTGCTCTCATAACTCAAGAATTTCTTCTAATGAGTTTTCATTTTAGTATGTACTCAATGATTGAAGATTTCCGTATTTGTGTTCTGAATATAATGTACTCAATTGAAGAGCTCTTGCTTTGGATTGTTGAGCAAAGAGATTCTCAAGAGTTTCCAGATATATACGAGTTGTACAATGAGTGACTTGACCAAAAACTGATTCGCTTAACGTTGAGAAGAGCCAGCAGACGAAGAGCTGATCAGTCTTCTTCCAGGCAAGATAATCCTCATATAATGATTGAGTGACTTCACCAAATCCTTCTCTACTATGTTGAACATATTTCAGTGGACACTTGCTAGGATTCAGCACATAATCTTCCAAATCAAAAGCACGAACAATAGCTAGAACTTGAAGTTTCCAAAAATTGTAATTGCTACGATCAAGCTTGATAGGAAGCTTGAAATTTAGATTTGTTGGTGATTTCTGTTTCGACGATCCACCATTGTTGTGCTCACTAGCAGCTCCTGACAGATCGATTGAACTAGAGGTTGCCATTGACAGTTAGTCAATATAGCTCTGATACCATATAAGAAAGTATAAAACGGAAGGAAGACTAAAGAGAAACAGAGTATTTTGAGAGAAATGAATCTGAGATTTTATTGAAATTGAATCAATGAATAATTATCAATACAATGCTCTTATATATACATGTCCAGGTTCAGTGAACAATCAGAGATATATACATGTCCAGGTTCAATGAACAATAAGAGAATCAGGAATTAGGAGAAGCACAAAACGTGTGCTCTAACAATCTGTAACCGATTCAGCTGACATGGCACGAATCTGTTATTGGCTGATGTCAGCTGAGAATCTTGTTATGAGCTGGAAGTGATATTCTGACAGCTAAAGAATCACAGCTCAATATGGACACCATTCATCTCCACAAGATTGCTGTCATCTAATTCCTCTGCAGAGTTGTTGTTATCAAGCTGATGGATATTGGCTTGATGATGTCTAACAAAAATTTAGCAATCTTCTAACAAAAATGTATTGACCACTGTAAATTTTAGCTCACAGTTACATGGTCACAGAAGAACGCCACCCTTTAAACTGCCAATTAAGTTAAATCTTTCGAGCAGCTCCTTGCATAACCCAGCTCATCTTTGGTTGTGTAGTAGGTAATCAAAGAATTAACCAGTCATTATGTTAATCAAATGTAAAATACTGAAAACTCATCAAAAGAAGGAACTAATTACCTTGACATCCTGGACACGTCATGAGTAGATTGGGATTTGATAAATTGTGACTCAAGAATACCAGAGTTTTGATCCAGTTCTCTTCTGTCTTCACTCGTATAATCCAAAATTCATCCACAGTTTTGATGGAACAAACGTAGTCTTGCAATGTCATTAGAAGGAACAAAAGACAACATGACTGGTTTTCTTGCTCCTCTTCTCAGCTGGTCTCATTTGCTTTTCTTGCTCTGCTATGCCACCGAGCATTAAATCCACTTCACCAAGAAATTTATGTGCCTCTAATCAAATTAATATTTACCGTAACATTATTCCAAATGTAAACAATAGACAAGACTTAGCGATGAAAAACTAATTATACCAATTTGATAAAAAAGTTTTCTGCTTTAAATGATTTTTAAGTAGAAGTGTGGTTTAAAACAATTGGAAAACATAACTTGTAGAAGGATTTTATGTATAACATTTCACCAAACATAATTTTGAAATAAGATGTTTTAAAATTATATTTCGTTTTGGACAATTATAATTCATCAGTGAGATAACAAACAACAATCAAATCATAAATTCATCTGTTCATTTATAATCCAATCACTAAAGTATTCATTTTTTGGCATCCTTATCTTTGAACTAGACCTCTTCTAATCCGTCTCGAAACGAAACTTTTTCTATGACTTAAATTTTGAAAACTTGTATTAACTCAAGATAAAGGCACTACATAGTTGAGTAGTTATGGATAAACCGAATCTCGGGGATTCATATTAAAAATAGCAAGCACAACTAAAAATGGGAGATGAAAATTTTACCCTGATCTTGGGAGGAGGATGAGAAACCACAACTATGACAGGGTAAGACAGCACTTTCTCCTCTTCTCCAGCTTGTCGCTGATTTTGAATTCCGCAAAGCAATAAAGCACTGCAACAAGAAATATAAGTTACTCTAAATCAAACATATACCCTATAACATTATTGACTTCTTGAGTAAATTTTATAATAAAATTTTTGTATTCTAATTTAAAATTAAACAAGAATTGTCAAACAAACAGATATTGAAAATTGTAGCCACCTTGGACTTGCCTACCAATTAAGTTAAATCTTGCACCTCTTCTGTATCACCCTGCTTATTAATGGATTAATAACAGTGATTATGTTAATCAAAAGTAAATACTGAAAATTCATCCTTGAAATCATGAATACCTGTGAATGGGTGGAAGTTTAATTGCTTGAGAACTCATACTTTACATCGCCATGAATCACAGTTCATTGCTTTATCAGTTCTCCAAATCATCAAAAACCAGTACTTATAAATTCTGAACTTAGGAATGCCAGAGTCCTTGACCAAGTTCTCTGCTTTCCCCACCTTGTAACGTCTTTCTAAATTTCGGCAGCTTCTAATATCCAATTCCTCCAAAGTTGTCGATTGCAGAAGGTAGTCTGGCAATGTCTTTAATTTAGGACAGTCATCAATTGTCAAAGAACGAAGACATGGCATAATTTTGATTTGTTCTTCCCTCTCCAGAAGCCCCACGATCCCATTCTTCCCAATCTTGCATCTCGTAAAATTGAAGAGATTGCAATTTGGGAAAGGCAATAACTAATGATGATGATGAGAATGATGAAATATTATCACTTTCCAATCCCACAATTCATCACCCACTCTTTTCACACTCCAATTATTCCAAATCGGAAAGAGATTCAAGACATGGCAGTTTCGCCAGACACAAACGCTCAAAACCAGACCATCCATTGAGATGTAACTCCTTAGTTTTGTTAAGGACATCATCCAATTGAGCGATAAACGACTGGCACCCCTGTAGCCACGTAGATCTAATGTCTCTAAATTTGGAGGAGGTTGAAGTCTTCAAGAGCTTCTTCATTAGTATTACTGACGCCTTCTGATGACAAGACTATCAAAAACTAAGGAGTTTAGTCTTATTCTTAAATTCTGCCTTATTAATCTCACCCACATCCACCCTCCACTGCATGTCATCCTAAGTTCCCCTCCAAGGTGATTCAAGTTTCTAGACATTCAAACTTACATGCTTTCTTATCCCCACTCACAGCTACTAAGATTAATGTCCTCAAACAAGTTAATCTCTTAATTCCTTCTGGTATATACACGGAATTATGGAACTGATGGTTATTAAATGCCTCAAGTTGACTAATTTCCCTATCTCTTCAGGTAGCTTTTGAGATTTCCACAAAAAACTGATATTTAAAGTTTGTAAATTATATAATTCACAAAACCGCTTCTGGTAATTCCTTGATATCATTATTTCTAGATATGTCAAGATATCTTAAATGTATCAATTTATTTACACCAATTGGAACATCTTTAATTGACCTGTAAAAATTTCAATGCCCTAAGACCTGACATATGATCAAATAATTTAGATGTATCAATGTACATATGTTTTCTAGGCCAACAGTCACAGTGAAATAGTAAGCTATGCAATCTATTTTCATCAAAAATAGAGATAGGAAACGAAGCTTCTCCTTTGAGCACTATCATGGATGATGAGCATTTCTATAGCAAGCATTTAACTGGAACCCTTCAGTAGTGTCAACCTCAACACTAAAACATTCATTCTTGTAAGATATTGAGCCAAGTCATGCACCATATCATGCATCTTGTATGTTATTATGCTACTCATCTTGATTCCTATCAAAATCTTGAAAGAAAGAGCGCATTGCTAACTTTTCAAAATACTCTTCACCAACTAGCTCCATATCTTTATTTCCTTTTGCCCTAAGATAATCTTGAGCCATCCATAACTTGATCAATTGATCTTTGTCTATCTCATAATCCTTAGGGAAGATGGCACAGTATGAGAAGCATCTCTTAATTCAGAAGGCAAATCAATATAGCTTAATAATAATGGTGCAAAATCCCCTTTTCTGCCTCTTCTAGTTCCACATCTCACTATCTGAGACACGTTGCCACTCCTTAACTGTATTTTTAGAACGTAACAAACCTCCTAAAGTCTTGACAGCAAGAGGCAAACCATCACACTTCTTTACAATTCCCCTACCAACTTCTTCAAACTTATGACACTCTTCATCGGTCCTTCCAGAAAAAGCAACCTGCCTAACAATGACAACTTACTGGTCGGACAATATCTCTAATGGAATTTTGTGGGTGCTTTCCAACACCTCAGCAACATTCATGTTACGTGTGGTCACTAAAACTCTACTTTCTTTAGATCCATGCTTAAGAGTGTTTTTCAATTGTTCCCATTTATTAGAATCTTGTGTCCACACATCATCAAGGATGAGAAGAAACTTCTGTCCTTGATAGATTCCTGTATATTATTTAACACCTGCTCAAATTCATTTACATTTGGTGCAGCATTTGTAAGAGATTCAAGGATTGCTTTGCCAATCCTAATCTCATCGAAAGGATCAGAGACACACACCCAATTTTCATGTCGAAATGGGGCAGTCACCTCATCATCTTTAAAAACTAGTCTAGCAAGAGTAGTCTTTCCTATTCCCCCCATCCCTACAATGGAAACGATAGTAAGGGATGTCGGTCCATTACCTACTCTCACTCAACAACAAGCTTTTTATACTCCCTTGACATCATCTCTCCCCTGAATCTCTGATTCATCTACAGAAGAGGTAGTTATTGGTCGTTCTACCTCCTGTGCTCTCAATGAGCTTAAGTGATACCTATCCTTTTCGAAGCAATTACATCTAGTGTTTTATTTAATCTCTTTATCTTCCCAGCAAGTGATGACGCATGAAAACTGGCCTACAAAAAGGATAGCAGGGCACGAGGGAACATACCTTTGTCACAAGCTTGGAAGCATTTTCAGCTTCCATGATTTTTAGTTCTGAAAGGCAGTGTTCCACTCGTCCAACACGTCCTCTATGTCGTAGGATAAGTCTTTGAACTTGTCTAACCAATCTCTCACGCTTTCATCCTTGAATTGTTTGCACTCTGCATCTCTAAGCAAAGATTTAATGGCCCTGAAATTGCTGTCAGCTTTTCCACTTCTTCATTGACACCGACAACTAGGTTACTTCTTCTCCTACCTGTTCACGAACTATCAAAGCCAATTGCTCCAGGATTGTTGAAACAACAGCTTCAGCCATATTCATACAAAGTTTTTTGATTACAGAAAGATGAGGAATATTTGTGATATCTGGTAAATTTATGTTGTGATAATGCTACCTTCTATTCAACTGTTATTTATAGTGCATGGAAGGAATCATATATGTTCATTTGTATTAAAAATTATTTATAACAAAAATTATTTGGAATAAATAAAAAATATTTGGTAAAGTTCAACTCAAAAAAAATAAAATAAAAAAATAACCGTGTGAGATTTTATATATATATATATATTTAATATTTAAGTTTTGTGTAAAAAAGTTTGTGTTTTTTTTTAAATTTTTTTTTTTAAATTTTCAATTGTAAAGACATTTTGATGTGATAATGACCCCTTCCATGCAATTTCAAGAGTGAGAAATGAAATGAAATCAGTGTGAAAACTGATTCTTTTTTGTCAGAAAAATGGAGTGTGGACTGTGGAGTGAACAAGACAGTGAAACACTTGACTTTATGTGAAAAAGCTCAAAGGATATGGGCATGGCCCATGTAGAGCACGCAAGTGTCCAACCAGCTCAAATACATAATCATTAAAGTAAGGTAATTTTCTGTAAAAGAAAAAAAAAAGGTAAGGTAATTTGATATCCACTTTATCTCTACACTGTGAAATCTGAAAACTGATTCAGACATACATGTATATAGAGAAAAAACTTCGATGCAACAAAAAGCCATGGACCATTAAAAGGATAACATTTTAATGTATTATTTAATAATTATTATTTAATAAGTTTTTAAATATATGATTTAAATATACTATTTTTTTTAAATAGTATAACAAATATTATATCATTTTTATTTTAATTGTTATTTTATTTTTTATAATACTCTAATATAATACAATTTGAGTATGCACTTTATGTAACTTAAATGTTATTCTTCTAGTACAAATGTTAATATTTATAAATTAAATAAAATATTGTAAACAATTATCAAGTATTATTGAATTTTTTTAAGTAAAAATGATTTATGTAATAAAGATATTAATTATATATTAATTATTATTTTAAAAAATATATTATAACAAATATATATTTTATTATATGTAGTTTTTATTCTAAAAATATTTCATTTCATATGTTAGTTACAAAATATTTAGAAAAAAATAATCACATCCTAACATTGTATAATCTAATACAGTCTAATACGAAATATCACAAAACACTTGTATAAAAATAATACAGTCCAATACAATACAATACAATACAATACAATCCAGTACAATATAATCAAATACAATCCAGTACAATACAATACAGCGTACCAAACGAGCCAAACTGACAAAATTACTCCAACTTTATTTTACTTTTAATTTTTTATATGATTTTTAAAAAAAAGATATAGACCTCCATAGAGGTCAGCAACATCGCAAACCTCCTTTCATGGAAGTGTGCAACAGACCTCCATGGATTAATAAAACAAATAACATGTTAAATTCCCAAATAAAAGAAAACAACTCATTGTATTTAATAATAATAAAAGAAAATTCTTATCGTGTTTAATTCAAAAATATACACATGCTATACAACAAACTTTTAACAAACCTAAAAACATTTGGTGTGTTTAATCCAAAATTAAACATGCCAGATTGCCAGTGTCTTTTAACGAATATTAAAAAAATAAACTCGTCAATTTACTTTTTTTTTTTCTTTCAATGAAAGTCTGTTGTGCATACCTCTATTTTTTTTTTTTTTTTTTTGGTTGGAGGTCTACAACCTCCATCAATGGAGATGTGTTAACCTCCAATGGATGTTTGTACAATGGAGGTGTGTGACTTCTAAACTTTTTTTAAAAATATTTTTAAAGAAAGTATTTTAAAAAACAATTCATTAAGGGCATATTTGTCCATGTTTGATAGAAACAACTTTTTTTGATTCTTGAAAGATAATTTACAAGCAAATATCCCAACATAAGCTTTGTTTCCTTACAATTTTTCAACAAAATGATAGAAACAACTAAACTATTGGAAATTGACAAAATTAGAAAGACCCCTAATTATATGGCTAATTATAAAAACAATAAATCAATTTCTCATTTTCAAACGGAAAATGAAAACAAAACAAATTTATTAAAAAAATAACAATAATAAAAAAAAAACGAAGTTTATAGATCAAGACAGAAATAGGATTTTTATTAGAGAATATGTTTAAGAATTTATGTAAAAACAGATTCAATATTTTTCCAATATGAGAGAAATGAAAATGTATTTATTCGTATAATCGTATTAGAATTTTGAGAAATATAAAAAATATTGTGAGATTTTTTAATAATATATATATATATTATTTTAATATTTAACTTTTGTGTAAAAAAGTTTGAGTTTTTTTTTTTTTTTTAAATTTTAATTATTCAATTGTAAAGACATTTTGTTGTGATAATGCGACCTTCCATGCAATTCCAAGAGTGAGAAATGAAATCAAATCAGTGTGAAAATTGATTCTTTTTTGTCAGGAAAATGGAGTGTTAATGGAGTGTGGGGTGGACTGACCAAAAGGGAGAAAAAGTAAGGCAATTGATTGTTTTTTTGTAAGGAAAATGGCCCATGAGTCTCCAAAGGACCTACATACATATTCATTAAAGTAAGGCAATTTGCGGTCAATTAAAAAAAAGTAAGGTAATTTGATCTCCACTTTATCTACACACCGTGGTGTGAAATCTGAAAACTGATTCAGACATGCATGATTGCATGTTATTACAGGAAAATTCTTCAGTGCACTTGGTGTATTAGTCACTGACCATTAAAAAGTTGCATATGTAATATGTTAGCTTTTAAATTAAACATATTATTTAAAAGTTTTTCTCCCCTAACAATTTTAAAATAAAAAGTACACATGTTATTGTTGCAGTGGTGATTGATGCTCCAAATTCACTGAAGTTTTTCTCGTATTATAGAGAGGGAGGAAATGAGAGCAGCAATAATTGAATGCGGATAAAGATATAATGGAGTGTGGATAAAGATGGAGGGGAAAAACTTCAATGCACCCGGTGTACTATACAATTTTTCTCTATAGGCACACAAACTGTGAATATAATTTATAGTATACTTATTCACCTCATCACTTTTTGCTATGTAAGTATTATTTAACCCAATTGCATTGTTTTTTCTAATAAAAAGGGATGATGTGGATAAATATGTTTAGGTATGCTTACAGTTGTGTACCTATTTGAGAAAAACTCGTGCACTAATGCTAATGGTATACCAACCATTTAATATTAGACAAGTGGCAATTTTTATTAATAGAAATTTAAAAGTTTACTAACTTTTTTTTTATTTTATTTTTTATACTTTTTCAGCTCAAAAATTTGTTACTTATCACATTAGACAAGTGCCCAATTTTTAAGTGAATAATACTTGGTTACTGACCCACCAATGAGAGTGTAGCACGTGACCTTTTTTTCTTTTACTTTTTACATTTATCTCATAAATTGGGCCATATGTTATACTCATATTGATGAGGTCAGTATTTTGGGTACTGACCGTTCAATACCCAAGCATTATTTTTTTAAGTGGCTTGATGCACCAATGGGCAGTGGGAAAATCTGGGGTTGGTTGGAAATTGATCTGGGCCGTTGAATTGGAATTGAATCTAAAGGCTTGGAGTGATTTATGAATGAGGAGTGATTTTTTTTTTTCTTGGGGTCAAAGAGCTTTTTATCATTATTAAAAAATATTCTTCCCTTAATATATATATATATATATATATATATATATATATTCTTTGATAGTCAGTAAAGTAAGTTTTGAATAAAGAAAAAGGGCTGTTAAAAAAATAATGGAATTAAAAAGGAAAACATTTCCATGATTGAGATGCTTTAAAAAAAAATTGTACATTTTGTTGACTGTATTATATTTGAGTAAGAAGTATTTACACAATTATCAATAATAATCTAACCAAAAATATTTAGTTTTGCTGGTGAAATTGCAAATGTTTTAAAATGGTTTTTCACACATGAGGCTATTGATAATCAAATTAAGCACTTCACATATGTGTGTTTGCTTGGTGGTAAGTGTGGAAATCTAGATGTCCTACACCAAGAGAGATTAGAAAAACTTGTGTGGGTGAAACCTTCCATTGTAATTGTGTTATATAACATAATTCAGATATTATCATAATTTATATCATAAATATAAAAGTAGCTTTTAATTTGTACTTAAATTTTTCTTTAGTAGCCTCCACAAACTTTGCCTTAAATTTTGTTTAGGATCATAAACATTTTTGAAGTACATATGTCTGAATTTAACAAAATATTAGTGGGGACTATTGCACAAATACACAATGTGGTTTGGTAGTAAAAGTATTCATTCGGCCTAACATGGTATATCAAAATTTATTAGAAAGGTGCCAATAACAGGGTGTAGCTTTACAATAGAGCAACTGGTTTAAATGGGCCTTATTTATTTTGTCTATTTGTTCGTGGCCCATATTATAACAAATTCTCATTTATTATAAGGAGTCGTCCAGATTAAACATTCCATCCATCGTCCACGAAAAGAAAACTCCCCAAACATATTTGGTCTTTCTTTTGTATAATAAAATTGTTATAATCTCTAATGTGATAATACTTCTTCACTATTATTGTTTGGTTATATATATATTTAAGAAGTATTTCATAATTATCAATAATCTAATTTGCCGGTGAAATTTCAAATGATTAACTCTGCAATCACCATTTCAAATTAGTTTTTAAAGATGGTTTTTCAACGTCAAGCAAACAAAACTTGGCTTTTTAAGATAGTTTCCTTTTTACAGAGAGGTAGACTAAAGTACTAAACTCTGGAAAATTTATCCTCTGTTTTTAACTCTGTTATTTCTCAGTGTATGAAATCTCTGTATATATTTCCACAAGTTAGCACCACAAAATAGGACTTACATGGGTCCCTCCACTAAGAAGTTACAAAGAAAATAATTAACATTAGTACAAGTATTGATGGCAAGTAATATATATATAGCTCTTCACTTGTTTCTCTGTTACGTGTTGAATTATTGAATAACCATTTCTTTAATACTCAAAAAAGCATACTTGCGAAATTATAAAATGCAATGAATTTAGCTTTTTCAAAAACAATTTCAATTGCATTAAAGAATTCTCTCTGGGAGCCATTTCACAATATTTCTTGCCAAAAAACTAACCGGTAAATCAATCAAACTGAAAAACAACAAATTACATTGAAGCCATTTATATTTTCAAAAGAATTACATATGTATCTATAGAAATATATCCTCATATGATATAAACATGCATGAACATGATGAAGCTATTTGCTCTTTCTATTGCCTGCTTTTTTTTTTTTTTGTTTGATGTTACAACAATTGCCGGGACCAACGAGATTAGACTTCAAAGCACAGCCCGAAACACTACTCCCACTATCGGGGAGAGAGCACCCACACTCAAGGTGGGACAAATAATGTATATATATACATACCAAGGCCAAGGTTTGAACCTTGGTGGTGGAGCACTCTTTGGGAAACTCCAACCACCAAGGCAATGGGCTATTGATTTTATTTTTTATTTTTTTGGTGAGAAGGAAACAAGGACATTGGGAGGAGGATCATCGAAAAAAGCAATCCTGGGATCCATAGCATGCCCCAAACTAGCAAGACAATCCACAAGTCTATTACTTCTCTGTAAACATGGCGCATATGACAACACCAATCAGCTCCCATAATTTTTTTACAGCTATGGATAAGAGTATAAGACTGTAAAGAGGATGGTTCAAACAAGCACTCTTATATCCAGCTTCCCAGACAAGATCTATAGTAGCTTCCTGTACCTGAGAATCAGACTCCACCTCTACCTTCCTATATCCAGCTTCCCAGACAAATTTCAACCCTTCAAAAAGGTCCCAAAAGCTCAGCTTCCAACACACTACCAACTCCTCTATTCATAACAAAACCACCAATCCACTTCTTGCTATGATCCCTCACAACACCACTGGCAGTGATTATACCAACACCAGAACTCATGCTGCCTTCCACATTCAGCTTAATCTAACCCTCCATCGGCGGAAAACGGGTCTCAACAGAGACCTTAAGCTATTATCTGAGTATTATTTGTCAATATTAAAAGAAGTCAGAATTATTAATGAAGCTTGTGCAATTAGCAAAAGTTATAGAAATTATAAAATGATTTGGGAATTTTTGGATCTTGCTAACTTTCAATGACCCAAAGACAAGGAGAAAGAATGCCACCTCTAGACCTTTTTATGAAATCCTAAAACTACTAATCTCTCTAAAACACATAAACTGGTTTCCAATAGTTTCTTCATTTCAACTCAAAGGTTTGTTAACATTTTGCAGTTGCATTCAAAATAAATATTGCAACAGCTACTCTAAAGTTACCTTTAGGTTTCCCATGAGTTGCCAGCCAACCATCATTGTCTTCATTGTCCACAAAAATTTCTCCTCCAGCACCCTCTTATTCTTCCTCTTCCTCTATCGATGCAGCTCTCCTTAGACATGGAACTGAAAAGCAATTAACTAAAAAGAAAATTAAAAGGAGACCCCACAAGCTTTAATAGTTTCAATTGTCTCAACAAAGGTTTATAGACTATCGTCACTTTCAATCATGAGCAAAAATGACTCCTAATCAATTTCAATCACGAGCAAAAATGACTCTTATTTACAGGAGCTAGTATGGCTAATATCAAAACCTCAAATTTAATTGTAACAAGTATAGAAATATGATGAGAAACGTATTGCAATAAAATGCTTTCATGGTAAAAAAAAAAAAAAAAAAATCAAATGGTTTCAATTACGACGGCTTTAGATTGTAAATTTTTTTAAAAAGAAACAAGAAATATTTCCTCACCTTCCCACTGAACTTCTTCTCAAGTTCCCTCACAAGCCTAACATGAATCTTACGATAAGCCTTCCTCAATCTGTATGGGAAATGGACAACAACAGCTTTCCGGTTCCCAGAAACATCAATTTGCCTGCATGGGTGACAGAATAGTACCACTCATATTTAGCAAAGAACCAAAGGAAATTAATTAGCAAGCAAAAATTACTCATTCTTACATGCAGAATTGATATACAGATCCTTTAGGTCACTTTTCAACTCCTGGTTGGTATTTTCCAAATCAAAGAGTGCCTATTTGAAAAGAAAAAAATCATCTTCTTCTTTGAAGAAAACATCTTCACAAATCTGCGTCAACTGATCAATTACACCAGAAGTGTTAATAGATATAGTAAAAATTATTGAAGGGTTAAGCAAACATAACCTTATAACACTTTAGAGCTGCACTCAAGAAATTTATTTTATAACATATACCGATGAATATCTCAACAAACAAGACTGTCAAACACTAAACCTCATTTTCCACACAATTCATTAATTCCAATCCAGCAAACAATGACAAATGAAATTACAATTACTATGTTCTCTGTCTCCATTTCTCAAATTTGCTCACATCCAAAGCAACTTGTTCAACAAACACACACTAGCGCTGTTTATTAAGTCTACTTTTGTAACACAATAAAGTAAATAATTACAATACTTCCAAAATCAAAAGTTCACATTTTCCAAACAGCAATTGAATCATCAGTCCGTATCCATTAACATAAAAATATATAAACTTCTTCAGATTAATTTGATCAATGTAGTCAAGCTATATATAACAAAATCTACGAACACAAGACAAAAAGATCTCAATTCAAACAAATAAATCAATCGATGTTAATATTAAAGAAAAAAAAAACATGAAGCAGAATAGATCGGATGTTAATATTTTTGAACAAAATTACCATGCAAAAATTAAATTAAAAATTATAAAAGTCTCAATAGAATTTCAGCACTAGTAGAAATCAAATTCGTAACTCTCAAATAATTCGAATTTCAATGAACCGAAAAATTGAAAGGAACTCATCTTCTAAGAGACTAAGACCAAATTGCCGAATTGTGGTGTCGATTTAGATCGTTCTAAATTGTTATTGGTTATCTAATCAGATCCATTAAAATGGTGTCAAAGAAAAGTAAAAAATAAATAAATAAATAAAAATTGGGCTTTTTAAAATTGGTAGAATGGAACTCACAGTGGGCTTTTTAAAATTGTGCATTTTTATGTTCAACTGTTGCATGTTGTTATTAAGTACCTGAATTTGATAATAACAACTTTTGTTTTTGCATGCTGTTATGTTCGAATTTCGTTTTTACATTAATTTGGGGTTTGTTTGTGGGGAGGGAGGACTTGAACCTGTAGCTTCGTGGTGCAGGTATAAGGGGTTTATCATCAGACCAACTTCTTCTCGTTGTTATGCCCTTATTATTAAAGACATATCTCGGTGTAGTACTTTAAAGTAATAAGTATTCGATAATTTGTGAAGAAGATGACTCAACTTGAGCCTCATATTGCTGGCATGGAGCTTCTGAGCTGGAATATTTTGTTAAGAAACTTCTTAGCTGTCATTAGCTACAAACTTTTAGAAATCTTATATTATTTTAAAATAAATCAACAAAGGAAGCACCCTAATAGTGTAATAGTATGAAGTTTTAACCCATTTATTTTTTCAGATGAATTTTCTACCTCAACTAAAATCCCTTGTTTTTAAGAGAATTTTTATGGAGATGTAGACTGCACATTGCAAAATCCCCTGTTTTCTACTCTGTTTTGCTACATTGCAGGAAACCTTTCAGAAATTAAAAAAAAGTAGCTAATGACTTCTTTGACACGTGTTAAATTATTGAACAACTCTCTATCAAAACTGGAAACAGATATATATTAATTGCAAATTTATAGAATACATTGAATTTAACTCTGTTAAAAAATCAATATAAAATGCATTAATTAGAGAATTCTCTGCTTTAGCCATATCACAATATTTATAGAGAAACAACAAATTTAATTTACACGCCGTTCAAAAGTATTTACAGAAAAAATCCCCTCATATGATATCAACAAGCCTTGTTCCACATGATGATTATATTAACATTAAGGACTCCAATTTTAAAGCTAGGAAGCACAGATAATTTATTTGGTAGAAAAAACTCGTATCCGGTTCGAATACTCCCGAATACTCCAAGATACTATCCAAGATACTTTGGGAGGGTGTTTGTTATATGGATTTGTTATGGCTTTTGACCTGTTTTTCTTGTGTTCCCCATAATTGTAGAATATTGCTATAGGACTGCTCCAGATCACAAAGAGAATGACTTGTGTGCTATAATGATGCACTAAATAACGTTAACTTACACTAGATGACTAAAAAGCACAAAACTGTGAACAACTGCCGCACAAGTCAACATTTAAAGTGCACATGATTTCATTAAACTTATATTTATTAAACAATTGGTAATTTATCAAAAAAAGAATTAAAAAAATTGATTTGAAAAAGAAAAAAGTATTTTTTTTAAGTCAGCAGATGTAGTGGAGTTTTGGTAACATGTTCGATTTCAGTCGAAGAAAACCCAAAAATTCGGTTCCAATTCGGTTTTGAATTTCGAAACCCGAATCCAAACCGAACCGAGACAAATCCTAAACCCAGAAAGCAGCCACTCTCTCTTTCTCTTCCTTTCAGTCAGTTCCCTTCGTCTCTTCCTCCATCATCGCAGCCATATCACTCGGTTCCTCACTTCCTCTCGCCGTCCAGTCCGCCGCCGTCGCTCTATCTTTCCGTCTTTGGTAAGTTTGCTTCATTTATTGAACTGGGTTTTTAGGTTTGCTTCATTTATTGACTTCTTTTCTGAATTGTGTTGTGTTGTGTTCAAATTTGCATCTTTTTTGAGGATTCCATTTAGTTTAATTTGCAATTAAATAAAAAGGTCATACGATTTAACCATTTATTGAATAGAATGCTTTGATTATTCAATCATTGGAATCTATGTCGTCGTCGTGATATTGTTACTTGTAGTTGCATACATTTTCCACCGAAACATCAATTGAGAAGACTGGGTTAATGTCTTAGGTGCATTGTGGGATCACTGAGCTTTTGCACCCGTTTTTGCTTGTAAGATTGGGTTAATGTCTTAGGTGCATTGTGAAAACAAAAGGTTCAGTCGCCTTATAAATGACAAGAAAGACTTTACTCTCTCAAGTCTCAGGTTTTAATGGACAAAACACAAGAATACGAGGAAAGAAGAGAATCGGAATCAGAATCATCATCAGAAGAAGAGACAGAACCCGAGAAATGGAGAAAACACTACTCATCAAAGCAGAGAATCTTGTTGGTGGGAGAAGGAGACTTCTCTTTCTCACTTAGTTTAGCAAGGGCTTTTGGGTCTGCCCATAACATGGTTGCCTCTTCTATTGACACTCAAGGTACCTACTTTACTCTCTTTTTTTCTTTTTTTTTGATTTGATGGGCTGAATTCAGAGAATATATCAAGCAAGTACAGTAATGGATTGAGGAACGTGATAGAGCTAGAGGAGTGAGGATGCAAGGTGCTGTATGGTGTTGATGCTAAAAAGATGAGCCAACATTTTTTCCTCAAGAGAGTCAGAAATTTGATTGCATTATCTACAACTTTCCTCATGTTGGTTTCCCCTTCCGTGAGAACAGTTACTGCCAGATCCAGTTATGTCTTGTTATCTACACTTGTATCTGTATGTTAATATGTTATAGCCAGCAGGAATATGATCTGATGTGTTGATACACTTGTTGTGATAGGTTGAACAAGGGATTGGTAAAGGGGTTTTTGAAGAATGCTAAAGTTATGTTGAAGGAGGGTAAAGGAGAGATTCATGTGTCACACAAGGAAGGTGACCCCTATGACAAATGGGAATTGGTCAACAAGGCCGAGAAGATTGGCTTAATTATCCATCAAGTTGTCCCCTTCTGCAAACAAGACTACCCTGGTTATCACAACAAAAGAGCCCAAGGTAATAATTCTGATGCCCCCTTTCCTCTTGGAGATTGCAGCACTTATAAGTTCAAGAAGCTTGCTCAGAATGGTCACTAGTTAATTGTACTCAAAAGATCATGTTTGCTAGATTAAGCAAAGGTTGTGGACTTTATAGACATGACATTGATCTCTTCTTGCCTATTCTTGTTGTTTATGATTATGCTTTCCTACAATTATCTAATCAGTCTTTTCTTTCCAATAAATGTGGTAATAGCTTTGGATGAATAAGTTCAGTGCCTGGAAAAATACAAAGTCTCAACGTTTAAGCAAATTTGAAGTAAATATGATGTACAAAAGAGTGAGCTTCCAATAAATCTGTGCAAAATTGAGTTACAGAGGTGCTAATGATTGCACCTTTTTATTTAAATGTACTAGTAGCAAAACAACAGGACAACCCCAAGCAAACACAATTTGTACTTTTTAATACTTTAATATGATACATATACATTGGATGGTCTCAATTTGTACTTTAATTTCTCTTTTGTTGCATTCACAAACTATGCCATAAACATAATTTTATTTGTGATCATAAACATTTTTGAAGTACATATGTCTGAATTTACCAAAATAGTGGTAGGAATCACCACTCAATGTGACTTGGTGGTAATGACACTCATTCAGTTGGTTAATGTCTTATGTCTTACAGTAGAGCCTTACAATAGAGCAATAACACAGCTTAAGCCTTACAATAGAGCAACCGGTTTAAATAGGCCTCATTGGTTTTGTCTATTTGTTTGTGAATTGTGGCCCATATTACAACAAATTCTCAAATATTACAAGAAGTCGGTGCTATTGTCGTTATAAACTATGCAATCAAACTACTTGTTATTCTAAGTTGATTCAAAAGTTCACATTGATAGTTCAAATTAATTATTGATTGGGCATAAATTTCGTCAAGTGTTTGTCAGAACCCATCCAAATTAAATATTCCATGTGCTGTCGAAAACTCTCTATATATGCTTGATCTATTATATTGAGCTAAGTCATGCACCATATCATGCATCTTGCATCTTATTATTCTATCATCATTCTTATCTCTATGAAAATCTTGAAAGAATGATCGCATAGCTAACTTTTCAAAATACTCATCACCAATTAACTCCATATCTTTATTTTGTTTTTGTGGGGGTGTGGTGGAGCTGAGATAATCTTAATCCAGAGATTATGTGTTGCCATCATATATGGTGAGGACTAAGAACTTAATAAATTCTTGAAAGATTGGTCTACTGAGCAGACCCTGACATACTTAATGAACCCTTGTTCAAAAGCATGATTGAAAATGAATGGCAGAATTGGTCCTTTGATGACCAGGCGGTTGAAACCCCTTTTCTGCTCGATGATATCAATCTTATCTTCTGTGATCTTGGCTTCAGAAGGGCCAAACTGTAACAGGTACTAATTGATATTTCCTTGTTGAATTGCGAGGAAGGAACTAGCCTAGTTCTGGTAGTCTCTAAAGTAACTGGGGGAAAGAGCTTTGTCTGGTACATGTTTTGATTGTACTGGACATCTTCCTCATAGAGGGTGATATCTCCTTCAATTTTAGCTGGTTGGGGACTGTAAGATTCCCATTCGGCTATGATCTTCCTGCTGGTTATGGCAGTTGATGTGCCTACTAACTTGTTCATCTTGGCGAACTTTTTTTCTGCCTTTCTTACTGGTCTTGGGTCCATTGTTTCAGCACGTATGTGATTCCAGAAGATCCTTCTGTTCTTCTGTTACTTGATTTCGTTGTGTAATCTTCCAGGGTTTGCTGTTCTTCTCCTCTGTGAGAAGATACCTGTGGTTTTTTAGGTATCTCCCCTTTTCTTCCTCATAGGTGATGGGTTGTTCAGGTCTGAGCTGAACTAGCTTGTCTTTTTCGACTTGGGTCGAATGTCTGACGAGAGTCTCAGTCCTTTGTCTCTTCTCGCCTACCACAGCCTTCATATGGGTCTTTGAATGCAATGCCTTCTAACGCCTTACAACGCCCTCCCCGGCTAAACACAACGGTTAATCAGCTTGTCTTGTAACCCAGCAGGCAACTCAGCTTCTCGAGACTGACCCTATCAGCGACGGCTTAGGTCGGACGGAGAGCTTAACCTTTGGACTTTAACGGTTGTTATGTCATCCCTTCAGTGATCCAGCATACTAGGGCAGATCTTCCTATCTTTCCAGAGAAATAGATAGATAGATTTGGGTTAGTAGTCAACTCATAATGAAATAGGGCAGATTGGAAAAGAAGAAGCTTTATTACTATTAAGAATGGTTACATGGCTAGGCAGACTAGAGAGTCCCCCTCAGGGAGAGAGGAATTCAGCCACTCATTACCTTAGTAGAAATCAATTATTTTCTAGAGAGAGAGAGAGAGAGTAGATAATTTTCGATGATTTCAAACAGGCAACCTTTACCTTTATACGTATAATGGGTTACAAGAACACTTCTAGTATATTCCAGAGAAGAATGGATAATATACTTGGTGAGTTCAGTGACTTCTGTATGGTCTACATAGATGTGTTGTGTTTTTGGCTCATCAAAACCCAAGTCAAGGCTTAAGAAGGAATCCTATTTGGATTAGGAGAAAATAAAGTGTGCACATAATTTCCTATTGGGATTAGGAAATTATATTTTCTCAAGAGTCCCAAATCAACTAGGATTAGGAAATAAGTTAGCTTTTCCTATTCTAAAAGGATTTAGGAGTCCTATTCTAGCAAGAAATGTAACCCAAGTCCTATATCTATAAATAGGGCTGTTGGGAGCTTATTTTTTAACACAGAAAAACAGCAAGCATACAAGGGGTAGAGAGCAAGAGTGATAGAGAGGTTCTAGCAAGGTTTTGGGGAATTAGCTAAGGGGTTTCAATAAGTATCTTGTAACCAAACGTTTTTCTTCATAGTGCTAGTGATTTCTCAAGAGAGATCACACGAGGACGTAGGCAAAGTGAGCCGAACCTCGGTAAATTCTTGTGTTTGTGTGTGGTGTGTTTTCTTTATTTGTTCATATTTTGTTCCGCATATTCGCATATCATTATCCTATAAGTTTATCACCGTAGTCTATCAAAAAAACACGATCAATAAGGGAGGTTAAAATCAACAAATTGGTATCAGAGCTTGGTCATAGCGTTTTTTGAGATGGCGGGTGATAAGATCAATGATGTGAAGCCCATCATAATCGAGAAGTTTGATGGGAAGGGTAACTTCACGTTATGGCAAAGGAAGATGAAGAACGTCTTGATTCAGCAAGATCTGCAGCATGCTATTCTCGGAGTGGAGAAGAAGCCGGCGGAAATTACAGATGCTAAGTGGAAGCGAATGGACGTAAAGGCGAAGAGCTCTATTGAGCTACATCTTGCCGACAATGTGATGCTTAATGTCGACGAGGATATGAACACTAAAGAGACATGGGATAAGCTCGAGAAAGTTTACAGGGGTAAAACTTTATCCAATAAACTTTTCTTGAAAGATGAACTTCTTAATCTTCGGATGGAAGAAGGTGGTAATCTGCAAGATCATTTGAGCAGATTTCAGAATTGTGTTGCCAATTTATTAAAGGTGGATGTGAAGTATGATGATGATGACAAGGCGCTTTTACTATTGAGATCTCTACCGCCTTCGTTTAAGCACTTCAGGACCACAATCATGTTTGGTAAGGAAAGTTTAAAGCTGGATGAAGTTATGGAAGCTATTCAATCTTATGTCAAGATGGATGAAAATACCGAAGGCTCTCAAGCACATGGTCTATATGCCAAAGGCAAAGAGAGGGGTCGGTTGTAGAGCAGACATGATAAATCTGGCAACAGGGGTAGATCAAAATCCAAGGGAAAAGAAAAAGAGAACAAGGGTTGCTTTACATGTGGTGCTACTGACCACTGGAAAAAGAATTGCAAGATATGGCAAGAAAGGAAAGCAAAGGCGATGGCAAGGAATTCAAGTTCAGCCAGTGTGGTTACTTCGGATGAAAGTGACGGAGAACTCCTTGCGGTAACATCGAGCTCCAATGCTTTCCAACATTGGATTTTGGATACCGGTTGTTCGTTCCATATGTGTGCTAACAAAGAATGGTTCGACACATATGAGGAAAAGAGCTATGGAGAAGTTTTGATGGGAGATGATTCACCGTGCAAGATCGAAGGTATTGGATCAGTGAAAATCAGAATGCATGACAAAATTGTTAGAGTACTGGATAAGGTCAGACATGTTCCTAAACTAAAGAAAAATTTGATATCTTTGCGCACTTTAGACAAAGCCGGTTACAAGTATTGTTCTGAAGGAGGGATACTCAAGGTTATCAAAGGGTTATTGGTCATGATGAGAGGTGATATTCAGCCTAACACTTTATATAAGCTTCGAGGAACTACAATAGTAGGTGGAGCAGCAATATCTGTAGAGAAGGATGAGACTGAGCTTTGGCATTGTAGGCTAGGGCACATGAGTCAAAGAGGGATGCAAGAACTACACAAGAAAAATCAGCTGAAAGGTGTTAGTTTCTGCAAACTGAAATTCTGCAAGTATTGTACTCTCGGAAAGCAAACAAAGACGTCATTCAAGATTGCAGACAATGAGAAAAGAAGCAAAGAGCCGTTGTACTATATTCATACAGACGTATGGGGTCCTGCACCAACTAGGTCTAAGGGAGGATCAAGGTATTTTGTTACTTTTTTAGATGATTTTTCGAGAAAAGTATGGGTTTACTTCATGAGGGAGAAATCCGAAGTTTTCACAAAGTTTAAAAAGTGGAAAGCTGAAGTAGAAAACCAAACAGGTAGAAAAATCAGATATCTAAGAAGCGACAATGGAGGTGAATATAGAGACAACAAGTTCTTACAGTTTTGCAGGGAAGAAGGCATCACAAGGCATTTTACGGTGAAGAAGACTCCTCAACAAAACGGGGCAGCAGAGAGGATGAATAGAACTCTCATGGAAAGAGAGAGAAGCATGCGGTTTCATGCAGGATTGCCCGACATGTTTTGGGCAGAAGCGGTTAATCACGCTTGCTACTTGGTTAACCGATCACCCTCAAGGGTTCTTGATTATAAGTGTGCAGAAGAGGTATGGTCTAGAAAACCTATTGATTATTCCAATTTAAGAGTTTTTGGTTGCAGTGCATATGCTCATATTCCGAGTGATGAAAGAACCAAACTCAAACCAAAGTCACTCGAGTGCATTTTCATTGGTTTTGAAAAAGGAGTGAAGGGCTACAAGTTATGGGATTTTGTCAACAAGAAGAAGGTTTTAAGTAGAGATGTCGTGTTCGACGAGAAGACTATGCCCTTAAATAAAATCAAGACAAGTGAGGAGAAGAAAACTGATGTTGTAGAAGAAGCAACCGAATTTCCTCTAATCAAATGGGTCATGGAAGAAGATCCAGCTCAGGTGGAGCACGAGCAAGTGGATCATGACGAAGGGATTAATGAGGAAAGAGTAGAGCAACAACAACAGTCACAAGTACGGGCTCAGTTGGAGCTATCACCGTTGCAGGAACAAGACTCCCTGGTTCCTCAACAACCTGAGCAACAGTTTTAGAGAAGCATAGCATTGGATAAACCCAAGCGAGAACGCAAGAAACCGGAAAAGTATGGGTTTGATCAAGACGAAGTTAATTATGCTCTAAATGTTAGTCAAGGAGATCCAACCACGTATCAAGAAGCTATAGCAAGTGATGATCGGGAAAGTTGGATGGTTGCTATGTCAGAAGGGATGCAATCTCTTGATAAGAACTTTGTTTGGGAGATAGTTTCTAAACCAAAAGATTGAAAGATAGTTGGCTGTAAATGGTTGTTCAGAAAGAAAGAAAGGACACATGAAGGTGATGCCGTGAGATACAAGGCTCGGTTAGTGGCAAAAGGGTATTCACAAAAGGAAGGAGTTGATTATGACGAGATATTCTCTCCAGTGATTAAGCATACTTCAATCAGATTGCTGTTATCAATGGCTGCTCAGTAGGATATGGAGATAGAACAGATGGACGTTAAGACCGCGTTTCTCCATGGTAATCTAGAAGAAGTCATTTACATGGCTCAACCGGAAGGATTTGTCGAAACAGGGAAGGAAAATCTGGTTTGTAGGTTAAAGAAGTCTCTTTATGGGCTAAAGCAATCTCCAAGGCAGTGGTACAAGCATTTCGACTCATACATGCTGAAAATCAATTTTAGAAGATGCTTAAAAGATTGTTGTGTTTACTATCATGTGTTCGAAGATGGTATGATTATACTATTGCTACTTTATGTAGATGACATGTTGATTGCATGTCAAGATATGTCTAGAATTCATAAATTAAAGATGCAACTGAGTAAGGAATTCGACATGAAGGATCTAGGGGCTGCACAAAAAATCCTTGGAATGCAAATTAGAAGGGACAGAGTAGCGGGAAAAATCTAGTTGTCGCAAGCAAAATACATTCAAAATATTTTGGAGCGATTCAACATGAATGAAGCAAAGCCCGTGACTACTCCGTTGGCAGCTCACTATCGGTTGAGTGCGCTGCAATGTCCAACTACAGAAAAAGAGTTGGAAGAGATGAGCAAAGTGCCTTATGCAAGCGTAGTAGGATGTCTAATGTACGCGATGGTTTGCACAATACCTGACCTAGCACAAGCACTAAGTGTTGTTTCAAGGTATATGGCGAATCCAGGAATGGAGCATTGGTCTGCAGTTAAATGGATTCTGCGTTACTTGAAAGGTACAAAGAGTCTAGGAATCTTGTTTGAAAAACAAGGGATAGAAGCATGTGTGTTAGGTTATGTAGATGCTGACTATGCAGGGGACTTGGATAAAAGAAGATCTACTACAGGTTATGTTTTCACTAGTGGTGGTGGGCCGATTAGTTGGAGGGCTACTCTACAATCAATTACAGCATTATCCACTACTGAAGCTGAGTATATTGCACTTGCGGAAGCTGGAAAGGAAGCAGTTTGGCTTAATGGTTTAGCAAGAGAGTTCGGAATTACTCAAGGTTCCATGGTGATTAGATGTGATAGCCAAAGTGCTATTTACTTAGCAAAGAATCAAGTGTTTCATGGAAGATCGAAGAATATTGAGGCTCGTTATCACCGAATTAGGGACTGTGTAGAATCGAAGGAAGTTACATTGGAGAAGGTTCATACAGAGGAGAACGCATCAGATTACTTGACTAAACCGGTAACAGCTGAGAAGTTCAAGTTTTGCTTGAACTCACTCAATCTCATTACATGCTGAGGATTGGGTGGAGCACCTCCTCACTTGAGGTGCATTAAGGCAAGAAGAAGTTTGCCGAAGGTTCTCGAAGCTTTCCAGAGTTGTTTCAAGAAGGTTCGAAGACATTCTGGGGTACATCAGTCATTTTTTGGTTTTGACTCACCAAGGTGGAGATTGTTGTGTTTTTGGCTCATCAAAACCCAAGTCAAGGCTTAAGAAGGAATCCTATTTGGATTAGGAGAAAACAAAGTGTGCACATAATTTCCTATTGGGATTAGGAAATTATATTTTCTCAAGAGTCCCAAATCAACTAGGATTAGGAAATAAGTTAGCTTTTCCTATTCTAAAAGGATTTAGGAGTTCTATTCTAGCAAGGAATGTAACCCAAGTCCTATATCTATAAATAGGGCTGTTGGGAGCTTATTTTTTAACACAGAAAAACAGCAAGCATACAAGGGGTAGAGAGCAAGAGTGATAGAGAGGTTCTAGCAAGGTTTTGGGGAATTAGCTAAGAGGTTTCAATAAGTATCTTGTAACCAAATGTTTTTCTTCATAGTGCTAGTGATTTCTCAAGAGAGATCACACGAGGACGTAGGCAAAGTGAGCCGAACCTCGGTAAATTCTTGTGTTTGTGTGTGGTGTGTTTTCTTTATTTGTTCATATTTTATTCCGCATATTCGCATATCATTATCCTATAAGTTTATCACCGTAGTCTATCAAAAAAACACGATCAATAAGGGAGGTTAAAATCAACAAGATGATATCCTCATCTTCAGCAAAACCCAAGAAGATCACCCTGAGCACCTTAAGGTGGTTGCTCAAAAGCTTAAAGATAATGGAGTCGTTCTCTCTAAGAAAAAGCTTGAGTTAAACAGAAATAAGATTAGCTTCTTAGGAGTTGAGCTTGAGAAGGGAAGGGTTATATTACAACCCCATGTTCTAGAATTCCTGGAAAAGTATGTTCCCTAATGAAATGCCAGATCAGAAAACTCTTCAGAGATTTCTGGGATGCATAAACTATGCGATAACTCATTACCTGCCGCATATGGGTGTTCTCAAAGCTCCTTTTCAAGAGAAGATGAAAAAAAAGAACAACAAGAATGGATGGAATTGGAATCCTGAGGATACCAATGCCGTTGCAGCCATAAAGAGGGTTTGCAAACAATTGCCCAAGATGGTTTACAAGGAATGGGTTATTTTTTCAAATGAATTTTCTACCTTAACTAAAATCCCTTGTTTTTATGAGAATTTTTATGGAGAGGTAGACTGTACACTGCAAAATCCCCTGTTTTTTAGACTGTTCTGTTACAGACTTACAGTGCAAGAAATCTACAAAGAAATTTAAAAAAAACAAAAAGTAGCTTATGACTTCTTTGATACATGTTAAATTACTGAACAACCATTTTTCAAAAATGGAAACATATATATATATATATATTTTCAAATGAGGACGTCCGTTTATAACTTATGAGGATATTGAATGTGAGTCATTAGTTTTACTTGTTTTAACTCAAGTGTGTATACACTTGTCACAATTAGTGGCTCACATTCAATATCCATATAAAGTTATATACGAACGTCCGTATGAGAATGGGACTATATATATATATATATATATATATATATATATTAATTGCAAAATTATAGAATAAATTGAATTTAACTCTATTAAAAAATCAATATAAAATTCAATAACTAAAGAATTCTCTTCTATGGATCAAGATTCTCTCATCCTAGACAACTAACCAAATCTCTTGTTACAAGTCAATCTAATTGAGAAACAACAAATTCAATTTACACATCATTCAAAAGTATTTACAGAAAAAATCCCCTTATATGATATCAACAAGCCTTGGTCCACATGATGATTATACTAACAGTAAAGTCTCCACTTTTAAAGATCTTCCATTGTCTGTTTTTAACATTATGTTTCCACTTGCATACTTTTCATGGACAATACCATATTTCATGACTGCTTTCGTTGCCATACAAGCTACACAACTAGCTAGATCTGTTTGGTATACAATTTAGCACACCTGAGATTGAGAAATGAAGATTGATAAATTAAATGGATTCATTTGCAAAAAAGTAAAAGTTTAGAGAAAATCTATTTACATAAGATATCAAGAACCTCCCAATTGATATTGCTTCTCTCTTACCATTTTTTCTGGATAATAAGGCTCTTGTTCACTAGCTTAATTTGTCTAGTTGTGGTTGTTGCATATTTCTGTTCATATCATATAGAAGCAAAATACTTCATTGAGAAAATAAATTTATTGTTATTATTATTATTTTAGGACAACATAAATATAAATATACAACATTCTGACTGCATAGTTACCTTGTCAAAACTGAAGTGTAATATTGCAATTCATGTGAGAATCTGATGAAGTGTTTGTTGGATTAAAACCTGAGGCTAGAAATAAGGTGAAAAATCCATAAAAGACCATCTATTAGAGCGTTAATGCTTTATACTTTTATTAGAATGAAAATATGTACCTGCTTCAGTTAGCTTTGAGTTGTGAGAATGGAGGAACTGCAATATCTGCCTTAGCTGCACCAGAATAGACTCACCCAGTCACCCTGTATAACTTGAGCCATAAAGAACTTTGCATTTACAAGAAAAGTTTGATCGACAAACAAGATCTAAACTTTAAAATGTTTTAAATTCCAAGCAAGCAATTTGAGAGAAACTTACCATAATGTACCAAGCAATTTGAGGGAACCCTTTCAATGTTTGTGTGAAAGACCCCTATTATGTTATAGAAATTATAAATTCTTAGCAAAATTTGACAAATGCTTAGTAAATGGGTTCTAAAACACAAAACTCAAACAAAACTGTTATTTTGGGGCTAAGAGGATTTACATGGTCTTGAAGAATGCCGTCATTGGTCTAGTCAATTCAGTTAATCATTTAAGCATGGTTTGTCCATAACCTTGTTCTTCATTACTTGTGCAGAACATCAAGGAAACCACAGACGTTAGGTTAATTAAAAGAATAATGAAAACTTATCCAAGTAATATTTTCAACAAAAATTAAGAAATGGTTCTCAATTTCAATGGTAACACAATGAAGAATTTCATCCTAGATGTGTTTTCTTTTCCAAGATTTTAAATACTAATTAAAGAGATAGATAACAAGTACATCTAATATATATTAATTCTAAAAATAAAAGAGAAATTTGAAAAGCACGTGAGCACGTGAGCCTTGCGATATTAATTATTAAACCATGAGTAAAGAATCATTTTTATTCTTCATCACCGTATTGTAATAAAAAAATTAAAGAATAATCATCCAAGCTACAATCAAGATAGAATTTTCTTCAACCGCTAATTAGAAAATCATTAGTCCTCAAATACCATAAATCAACAACTAAACAAAACCACTCAAAATCCAAATTACTCGAGTAAAATAAAAACAACCGAAAAGTTAGATACTTAAATCATATAAGCTACTCTCAACGATATAAAACCACAATTCAATTCGAAAACCACAAGAACCTTTTTGTAATGGCAGTATCACATTTAAGAATGGGTCATTAGATACAAGTGTTTAACAAATTAGATACTTTAATCATATAAACTACTTTTTTTTTTTTTGGTTAAATCATATAAGCTACTTTCAACGATATAAAACCACAATTCAATTCGAAAACCACAAGAACGTCCTTCTTGCAATGGCAGTATCACATTTAAGAATGGGTCATTGGATACAAGTGTTTAACGGAGGTTGAGCTTACCTCTTCAAGGCAATTTAGTAATATAATCCTCCTGCTATGGAATAGATTTTTTGTCACCATATCAATCCATTTGCCTGTAAAGAATAACAAAAGGTGAATTCATTATATAAATTTAAACTGAATAATACAATACAGAAGTACTAAACACAGTCCTGACAACTGACCATTTTCTTGCTTAACCAAGCTATAGAATGTCTTGAATCAGCACAACAATCTAATCATAAATTATAGTTTAATGCATATCCTTGTTAGTGTCATAGTTAACACCTGGAGCACATAGTAAGCACTGAAACGGAGAATAAAAAAAATGTCAAAATATAAGAAACAAACAAAAATAATGTTAAGGAGTTCATGTGTTCATATATAATTCAATCACCCTATCACCTCAGTATCCATTATTTTGACATTGTTATCTTTTGTACAAGAGCTCCTCACCAGCCTCTAAACCAAGCTTTTTACCGGCCTCACACCCATTGGTTTCTGAAAGTATAAAAATAACATTAATGAATTAAAATTGAAATATATAGAAACTCCTCAAAGCTAATTAAAGACAAATAGTTACCTGAATTTGATAGGGGGGATTTCTATTTTTTGCAAAGATTGTCTAAACGTGATCATAAACATCCAACTCCAGCACATAATCCACTTTTTGAGAATCTCAAACACATTTCAAATAATTTCACTAAACGAATATTTGATACAAAGATGAAAGTTTAGCAACCTTCTAACAAAAATGTATTGATTACGGTAAATTTTTAACTTACAGTTACATGATCGTGAAGAAGTACACCACCCTTGAACCCACCAATTAAATTAAATCTTTCGAGCTGCTCCTTGGCATAACCATGCTTATCTTTGCTTGTGTAGTAGAAAATCAAAGAATTAACCAGAGTCACTATGTTAATCATAAGTAAAATACTGAAAACTCATCATTAAGAAGGAACTAATTACTTGTGAATGGGTGGAAGTTTTGTTTGAGAAATCAACCTTGACATCCCCCTCATGAATCAGCTTCAGTAGCTCTCCAAATCTTAACAAGAACTGGAATATATTCTCCAAAAGAAAACACACACACACACAATGTTATTTTCAATCTATAACTGAAAAATTGATAAACTAGTTACAAATTGTAAACAAGAATACCTATTAATAGTTGACATGGGCAATTTCAATTTCAGATGTCTGAGATCTCATTCTTGATAATGTCATGAAAGGGGACAACTGGTAGAGTTGAGTTTCTCCAAATCATCAGACTAACATCAGAATTATGAAAATCCAAGAATGCTAGAGTTTTTGACCCAAATCTTTGCAATTTCAGAATATATTAAATCCGGTGTGGATATATTAACTGATGTTGAAATCCATCCTTGTGTAGTAGAACATCAAAGAATTAGCCACAATATTATGTTAATCAAAAGTACGATATTGAAAACTCATCCTTGAAATCATGAAGAACGAACTAATTACCTGTGAATGAATGAATGACATTTTCAGTTGTTTGAGAAATTATCATTTACATATTATGAATTGAATCATCCCAAAAACTGGGAGTTAGATAAATTCTGATCAGAAATGACACAGTTTTTGACCTTGTTCTCTGCTGTCTTCGCTCATAGAATCCAAAATCCCTCAAAAGGTCTTGCACATAGACATGGCATGACTGTGTTTTCTTGCTCCTCTTCATCAGCTGGTCACATTTGTTATTCTTGCTCTGCTATGCCACCAAGCACTAAATCAACTACAACAAGAAATTCATGTGCCTCTAAATCAAATTAATATGTACCCTGTAACATTATTCCAAACGTCTACATTAAACAAAGCTTAGTGAAAAAAAAAAAACTAAATATACCAATTCGTTAAAAGAGGTTTTATGCGCCGAATGATTTTTAAGTAAAAGTGTGGTTGAAACAATTGGAAAATCATAATGTTAGTAGTAGTGACATTTTCAACAAACATAATTTCGGAATAAGACTTATAAAATTATATTAAATTCGTTAAATTTGGACAATTTATATAAAAATGTTACATAACTTAACACCATTACTTGCTGAGACTATGGGAGAGGGAATAAATTTAGTGTCCAGAGGTGTTAATAAGTGAAGTTTCAGCTAATTATAAAGACGGGACTAATTACCTGTGAATGGGTGAAAGTTTCAATTGTCAGCAACAAGTAATGATGAAGATGAGCTCTCCAAATCGTCACCAAAACTAGAATATATTATCCAACAAATAAACACTTAATGTTAATTTCAAATGTATAACTAAAAAAAATAGATAAACAAGTTTATCCAACAAATTATAAACAAGGATACATACCTATGAATCTCTGTTTGAGTTTCTGGTAACTCATCCTCGACATCGTCATGAAAGGAGACAACTGATGGAGAGGAGCTCTCCAAATCATCAGAAGACATGGGATTTTCATAAATTCTGATCTTAGGAATGCCATAGTCCTTGACCCAATTCTCTGCTTTCTCCACTCGGTAACGTCTTTCTAGAATAGGACAGTTGATAATATCCAATTTCTCCAAAGTTGTCGATTGCAGAAGGTAGTCTGGCAATGTCTTTAATTTAGGACAACTCCAAATATACAAATAACGAAGACATGGCATAATTTTGATTTGTTCTTCCCCTCTTCCAGAAGCCCCACAATCCCACTCTTCCCAATCCAACATCCAGAAAAATTCAAGAGATTGCAATTTGGGAAAGGCAATAACTAATGATGATGATGAGAATGACGAAATATTATCACTTTCCATTCCCACAAATTCATCACCCACACTTTTCACACTCTCCATTTCCCTAATCGAAAGAGATTCAAGACATGGCAGTTTCCCCAGAGACAATCGCTCAAAACCAGACCAACTATGGAGAAATAAGTTCCTTAGTTTTGTTAAGGACATCATCCAATTGAGGGATAAACGACTGGCACCCCTGTAGCCACTTAATTCTAATTCCTCTAAATTTGGAGGAGGTTGGAAGTCTTCAAGAGCTTCTTCATTAGTATTACTGACGCCTTCTGATGACAATTTTATCCACAAACTTTGGAGTTTTGTCCTATTCTTCAATTCTGCCTTATTAATCTCACCCACATCCACCCCTCCTCTGCATGTCAAACATACATGCTTTCTTATCCCCACTCATAACTACTTCACCTAATGTCCTCAAACAAGTTAATCTCTCTATTCCTTTTGACATATACTCAAGTTTAAAACACCGATGGTTTATTAAATGCCTCAAGTTGACTAATTTTCCTATCCCTTCTGGTAGCTTTTTGAGACTACTACATTCATTGATAATTAAAGTTTGTAAATTATATAATTCACAAACCGCTTCCGGTAATTCCATGATATAATCATTTCTAGATATGTCAAGATATCTTAAATGTATCCATTTATTTACACAAATTGGAACAGCATTAATTGACTCGTGACAAAATTGCAATGCCCTAAGACATGACATATGATCAAATAATTTAGATGTATCAATGTACATGTGTTTACTACTCCAACCGTCACAGTGAAATAGTAAGCTCTATTTTCATCAAAAATAGAGATAGGAAACGAGGCTTCTCTTTTGAGCACTATCATTGAATGATGAGCATTTATATAGCAAACATTTAACTCGAACCCTTCGGTACTGTCAACCTCAACACTAAAACATTTATTCTTTGTAAGATATTGAGCCATGTCATGCACCATATCATGCATCTTACATCCTATTATGCTACCGTTATCATTTCTATCAAAATCTTGAAAGAAAGAGCGCATTGATAACTTTTCAAAATACTCTTCGCCAACTAACTCTATATCTTTATTTTGTTTGGGCTTAAGATAATCTTGTGCCATCCACAACTTGATCAATTGATCTTTAGATATATCAAAATCCTTAGGGAAGATGGCACAATATAAGAAACATCTTTTTAATTCATAGGGCAAATCAAAATAGCTTAATAATAACGGTGGGAAAATCCCATTTTCTGCCTGTTCTAATAACCACATCTCACTATCTAAGACCCTTTGCCACTCCTCAATTGTTCTTTTAAAGCGTAAGAGACTCCCTAAAGTTTTGACAGCAAGAGGCAAGCCCTTACACTTCTTTACAATTCTCCTACCAACTTCTTCAAACTTTTGACACTCTTCATTGATTTTTCCAGAAAAAGCAACTTGACTAAACAATGACCAACTTCCATGGTCAGACAATATCTCTAATGGAATGATGTGGGTGCTTTCCATCAATTCTGCAACATTCTGCTTGCGTGTGGTCACTAAAATTCTACTTTTGCTAGAACCATGCTTAAGAGTGTCTACCAATTGCTCCCATTTGTTAGATTCTCCTGTCCACACATCATCGAGGACGAGAATAAATTTTTTTTCTTTAATTAACCCCTTTATATTTTCCAACACAGTTTCATATTCATTTATAGCTAGTGTGTCTTTGTCTTTTGTAAGAGATTCAAGAATTGCTTTTGCAATCCTAATCTCTTCAAAAGGCTCAGAGACACACACCCATATTTTGTTGTTAAAATAGGCCTTAACCTCATCATCATTAAAAACTAGTCGAGCAAGAGTAGTCTTTCCTATTCCCCCCATCCCTACAATCGAAATGATAGGAAGGGAAGTCAGTCCATTACTATTCTCACTCAACAAGTAGTTTATTATTTCCCTTTTTTGATGATCTCTACCGTGAATCTTTGTTATATCTACGACGGAGGTAGTTATTTGGCGTTCTACTTCTCCCATCCCCTTAATTGAGCTTAAGTGAAACCTATTTCTTTCCAATGCAATAGCATCTAGTGTTTTATTTAAGGGTTTTATTGATAACTAACCCTTTGATGAGGCTCCTATTGAAATCTAACCCATTTTTGAAAAAATTGCACAACTAACTCTTTTTTCATGCGTAAGTACCATTTTACCCTCACTTACTAACTTTTCTCTTTTACTCATTATATACATATTTTGCCTTCTTTTCCTCACTTCTTCCTCTCCTCACACAGCAGACGTGCGACACTCCATCTTCTCCTTCTCCATTTTTTTTTTTTTTTCCTTTTGTTCTCTCTTGCAAATACAAATTATGCAACTCCACCATTGAGCAACTCCACAAGGGTTCCTTCCATTGAAGCTTTTAGGTGAGTTCTTATAATTTTTTTTGAACTTTTATAACATTGTTATACCCATGTCCGAATTTCTTCTCATCTATGTCCGAATTTCATGAATTTGTGTAATATTTTGGTGAAAATAGTTTACATTTACATAATAAATCATGGGTCTTGGTTGAATTTGATATTGTTGTGGTCAATTTAAAGTTCACAAGCTAAATTATAAGTTTATTTCTTGGTAAAATATGTTATTTGCATAGATTTGTTTATTAGGGTTCTTTATTTTTGTGAAAATAGCTTACATGAATGTAATAGAGCATGGGTCTTGGTTGAATTTGATGTTGTTGTGGTTGATTTTCCATTATAGTATTGAATCTAGTGAATTGAACAATTTTTTTGGAATGTGTCCAGCACAGAATTCCTAACAGCTGTTAGGAAATTCCTAACACCAGTTAGGATTTCCTAACGTGCATTAGGAATTCCCTAATTGAGTTAGGAAATTCCTAACACCAGTTAGGATTTCTTAACGTGCATTAGGAATTCCTAACTCAGTTAGGAAATTCCTAACTCCTGTTAGGAAATTCCTAACGCACGTTAGGAAATTCCTAACAATGTGGATTCATAATATTTTGTAGATTCAATTTACCCTCGGGGGCGTCCAGCCAAAAAACGCAAGCCATCGAAAGGTGAAGAAATTGTACAACGGAAGTGTGATAGATGTGGAGGAATGGGACACAATAGGCAGAAATGTAAGGCACCAATTCCTTTATCCGATCAGACTGGAAACTCGTAAGGTATAATAAACATGTTTTATATTATAGTTGACAGTTGTTGATAGTTGCTATTTAATTTTGTGAAATGATTAACTATGTATTCTTATATTCTAACATATATTTTTCTTATTAATTTTACATGTTTATTTGTAGGTGGATGGATGTCCCGGGACGTTGGTTATAGGAGCCGTTGTGACTATTGTTGTTTTTCTTATGTTTCGTTAAAATTGTAATGTTTATTTGTTGTATAACAAAATGTGTTGTTTGACAGTGTTGTGTAAAACATTTCACACAATTTTATTGGTTGTTGTTATGGATTTTATTGCTATGAAGCTTGTTGACAGAATTTATTTATTTTGGTTTATGGGATTTAAGTGTTTTTTGACAGTGTCGTTATGAAGCTTGTGTTATGGATATAATTGTTTTAGATGAAGTTTGACAGTGTTGTTATGAAGTTCAATTTAATTGTTATTTTAATGTTTAACAGTGTTGTGTAATAAACAGCCCCTAAATTGCAGAATCAAAACAGGCCCTAAATTGAACAACAAAAACAGCCCCTAAATTGAACAAAAAAACAGCCCCTACATTTGAAAAACAAAAACTGCCCCTGCCATATAACAACAAAAACAACCCTTGCATTTTTACAAACAAACCATGTCTTACACATCCATAAAAGGCAGAAATTTCTGCATTTTCACAACAATAACAATTCCTAAATTTAATTAAAACAGCCCCTGCATTTTTACAAACAAACCATGCCTTACACATCCATAAAAGGCAGAAATTTCTGCATTTTCACAACAATAACAGTCCTTAAATTTAATGAAAACAGCCCCTGCATTTTCTTTCCCATGTCTTTCATCTCTATAAGTTTCCCAAAGCATGTTGTGCGGAAGAGGGATAGTTGCGCCTCCGTCAACTTTTTCTTAATGCACTTTATAGCAGCTGTTGATGAAGTGCTGTTTATCTTCGCCGAGAAATGTTCTACCACCTTTACTAACAATTCCACCTCTTCTCCCATTTAATTATCCTGAAATATAACATAAAACCACAAAATATTTATATTAGTACAAAATATTTAACCGAATAAGCAATTTAAGGTGATATTTGTTATTGTAGTTTAGAATTCAAAACGGTGTTGGAAATTCTCAACAGCAGTTGGGAGTTCCAAACTACTGTTGGGAATTCCAAATGGGTGTTAGGAATTCCAAACGGGCCTAACGTGTGTTAGGAATTCCAAATGTGTGTTAGGAATTATTAGGAATTTCCTAACACCCGTTAGGAATTGCGTTAGGAAATTCCTAACATCCGTTAGGAATTCCTAACGGGTGTTAAGAAATTCCTAACGGATGTTAGGAATTCCTAACGGTCCGTTAGGAATTCCTAACGGGTGTTAAGAAATTCCTAACGGATGTTAGGAATTCTTAACATACGTTAGGAATTTCCTAACGGGTGTTAGGAATTCCTAACGGGTGTTAGGAATTCGTTAGGAAATTCCTAACAGCCGTTAGGAAACCAAAATGCTACTCATAATACCAAACCTAAGAGTACACAACCACTACAAACACAAAAACACCCAAACAAATAAACATCACTGAACCTAGCAATATAGGAACTCAACCATAACAATGAGATGGCAAAAACACCAGCAATATAGCAAATCAAACATCATTATGCCAAAATGACCAAACACAAAACACCCAAACAATGTATTAGGTGAACTATTATAGTTTGACATAGTTCTACGATTTATGATTTCGGTTCATATCATCATAATTGATTGAATCAACCATAGCATAACTGGCAATGTTTTCCCCAATATAATTATGCTTTTATGGTCAAATTTTGTTTGTATACTATCAAATGACTTGCAATGGCAGCATTGCCAAGAGAGATACTTTTATATGTAAACCTTTAAGTGAAATACACATCTTCCAAGCAAACTTAAAAAGGATTATATATTTACCAAAAGAAATTGGGCAACAAGCAAAAATCAACAGACAACACACACACATACACACAAATTTCAAAAAATCATATCAGAAAAAAAATTTATAATAACAAAGACTACTTGAAGCATAACAAACAAAAGGGTTCAAGCAACAAACATTGGTTCATTAATGTGGAAATTCTTCTCATCAATTTATATGGGCGACCCAAAAGTTCTGCTAAATAGTCCTGCATTAGGAAAAGCATTTCACATATAATTACTTCGTATGCACACACATATACATACGTACATGAATAAAAACTCTTACCGCAGAATTTAAACATTTTTTTTTTTTTAAACGGTGAAGTTTATAAAGGAAGCCCAAAGGCAACAAAAACACAATAGAAACGGGCACCAAGGCCACAACCAGCCCACCCAAGGCAACAACCCACGAGCAGACAAAAACACAGAGAAACAGGGGCACAGACAAACAAACAGAACAGAGGCACAACAATGCCCAGAAACAGCCAGCAACAAGAAACAGGGGCACAACAACTCCCAGAAACCCCCGTACCAAAACAAACCACCGCACCCCAGGCCACCCACCACCAACTCCTATGAAATCTAACCTGATTTCTGTACCGCAAGGACCATAGAAATCAACCTACACTGAGTCAACTCGAGCCGAGACAAGATTTAACTCAAATTAGGGGTTAAAGAACTCAATAAACCATACATAACAACAAATTAAGCTAAAATATAAACTGGGTCGATCCCTAAAAAGATTGGCAATGAAGTTTCATGAATCAAAACGAACAAGATTGTGATTACCAATTGTTGAAGAATCACCATAAGAACTTGGCAATGCAGAAACTATCGACCAAGCTGAATTCAGATTATGGGCATGCAAATTCATCAACAGTCAACAATATTTAGGAACTGATTTGACATGTAAAAGGTATATACAATATAAGATTTTTGGATTTGGTTTCAAACTACGATCCCCTACGAAAATAGATATGTGCAGCTGCCTGTCAAAGGTAAAACATAATCAATCTAGACCATATCACAGAAAAGCATGTTTTCAACACATGCTAGGATGTGGGTATATATCTCAGTATTGGTATATAGTGAGATATCCTTGTAAAAAAATTGTTAAATCCAATGTAGAGGCTAAAAAAAAAAATGTTTAAAAGGATAAACAAACATCAAAGAATGGGCAAGTATATTTGTTGCAAAAGAACTTTATTCAACTGGCCAATCAAATAATTAACTCAAAATCTAATTACAAAGGTCATGTCCAAACTAACATAACTTTTCGATGAAAATCATATTAAAAAACAAAGAAAAAGTTTTAATGCATATAACAGATGAAAATATAACCACAACAGAGCAGATTACAGAACCTAGACCTCCAACTAAAATGAAATGTAAAATGCGGAAGTCTTATATGAACAAATTCAATTCAACAACATGCACATAATAAAACAATCCAAACCTAAAATGCTAGCATAAACTGCATTCATGAGTACCTAACTAAGGGGGGAAACAAAAAAAGAAAACAAAAAATGACAAAGAAGTGATGGTATCTCATCTTAGAACAACACAAAGAGAACTCAAGATCCATATATGCACATAAAACAATTTTTGTCCCATGACACAAAGAAGGTTTCTAATGAATCCAAAGATTTATATGTGTGTTTCCTCTGCTAAGTATCACATACCGCCACAATAAAGGACATTCACAACCTTTACACATTAATATTTAAGAAAGAAAAAAGTAGAATGTATCAGAATTAGGCATATTATGCATATACCAAAAAACTAAAGATGTGATAAATTACAGACCTTAGCGAATAGCAACCAGACTTTTCTTGTTTCAGTGCTTTTCAACCCAACTTATGAATTGCTCGATCTTCTCATCACTATCGACCTGTTGAAGTTCCTGTTTACCCATCGCGCCTTCGTCGACTGCAACCTTACGTCCCGTCGCGCCGTCGTCCACTTCAAGCTTCCGTCGTCATCGGCGTGGTTGTACAGCTACCACTGTACCGTTTCAGAGAAGGAGACAGAGGGAGAGAATGAGAATGTTGTTTGAGAGAGATTCAAAGATTAGGTTTTGTCATTTTGAGGGAAATTAGGGATTGAGAGAAGGAGAATGTTGTTTGAGAGAGATTCATAGATTGGGTTTTGTCCATTTGAGAGAAATTAGGAAATTAGGGATTTTGCTTTGAAAGAGGTTTGGTCTTACAAAGAGTAGATAGAGGTTTGGTCGATGGCTAGAAGGATTAGATAGGGGTTTTTTAATTTAACAAGGGCAATGTTGTCCTTTGACAACCCCAAAAGAGTTAGTGTTGCAATTTTTTCAAAAATAGGTTAGATTTCAATAGCAGCCTTCCAAAAGGGTTAGTTATCAATAAAACCCTTTATTTAATTCTTTTATCTTCACAGCAATGTCATGACGTTTAACAACTCGCCTATTGCAAAAGCGAAAGCAGGACATGAGGGAACATACCTTTGTCACAAGCTTGGAAGCATTTTCAGCATCCATGATTTTTAGTTTCTGAATGGCAGTGTTCCACTCGTCCAGCACATCCTCTAATTCGTAGGACACGTCTTTGAGCTTGTCTAACCAATCTCCCACGGCTTTCTCCTTGACTTGTTTGCACTCTGCATCTTCAAGCACAGATTCAATGGCCTGAAAATTGCTGGTCAGCTTTTTCACTTCTTCATCCACACCAACAACCAGTCGTACTTCTTCTTCAACATGTTGATGAATGACGGAAGCCAATTGCCCCAGGATTGTTGAAACAACAGCTTCAGCCATATTCAGAGAAGGTATTTGATTACAGAAAGTTATATTTGGTTTGAAATATCTGCAGGTAAAGTTATGCTGTGATAATGATACCTGCATGCCAATCAACTATTATTTATAGTGAATTGAAGGAATCGTTGGCTTTGTAATGGAATCAAGCAAAGTTTTATAATTTGCTTTGATTCCAGTTTAAGTATATATTCTGGCAAAGTTATCTTCTCCAAGCAATTCCTATATTCTTTTCTTCTCATTTTTTTCCTTTTAAACAATTTGATTTCATGTCTCCTATGCTAATTAATATTTTTATTTTTACTCAACTAATGATAAGAAAATATTGGTTAAATGGTGGAGAATTGGTTCAATCATATAATCCATTGAATTATATATTTTTGACATTTTAATTATTATAACTTTCTGTTTAAAGTAAAAATATTTCCATTAAAAAAAATCCCCCTAACAGGAAGATTAATTGGGCCTCATGGAAGAAGCTCTGTCGTAATACAGAAGCTGGAGGGCTGGGATTTCGGGATCTTTCTATCTTTAATCAAGCTCTTCTTGCAAAACAATGTTGGAGGCTGATTTGTCAGCCACATTCTCTTGCTGCCAGAGTTCTACAGCACTACTACTACCCTGACTCGTCTTTTATCCAAGCTAGTTGTGGCAGTTCTTGTTCTTTTCTTTGGAAAAGTTTCATGTGGGGGAAGGAACTCTTGGACGCAGGACTACGTTGGCGTATTGGGAAGGGGGATTCAGTGTCTGTCTATGCGGATTGTTGGCTCCCTAGACCATCGACGTTTAAACCCTTTTCTCCTCCAAGGCTGGGGCAGGCGGCGAAGGTTCGTGATCTGATGCTTCCTAGTGGGGGTTGGAATGTTGTGTTAATAAAGGAGAATTCCTGGCCAGCTTTGATCCTCAGTTTGCCCTGTTCTCATGGTTTGCAGCCGGATTCTTTGATGTGGCACTATGATAAATATGGTGCTTATTAGGTTAAAAGTGGCTACCGTCTTGGTTGCGATCTTGCTTCCAGAGCTAGTTCTTCAGGCCTTACTAATAGGGAGTCTTGGTGGAAATGCTTGTGGCGTATTCGTATTCCTACGAAAATTAAAATTTTCATTTGGAGGGCTTGTTCGAATTGGATTCCAACCCGTTGCAACTTGGCAAAACGTGGTTTGCAGTTGGAGACTAGTTGTCCTCTGTGTAACAAACTACCGGAAACGACCTTACATGCTTTGTGGACCTGCCCTGCACTTATTGACATCCGGGCTATGTGTGAGTTTCTGAAGGGTTTTTGTGTGAAAGATGACTTGCAGTTTATAGACTTAATGGTGCTTTGTATGAATAATCTGCTGCCTGCTGAATTTGAACTGCTTTGCTTGGTGTTTTGGAGAGTCTGGTTTAGGCGTAATAGGCTGATTCATGACAGTCAGCTTCTTGCAAGTGATGAAGTGGTTCCCTGGGCTATCTCTTTCCATGATGAATATAAGGATGCCAATGAGGTGTGTAAAGAGGTGCCCAGAAGAATGAAGAATGCAAATGGAGAATGAAGATTTCGAGAGATTTCTCCATTTGCATTCTTCATTCTTCTGGCATCTGCTTCTTTTTTTTTTTTTTCCTTTTTTTTTATTAAAATTAAATTAAATTAATAATAATAGATTAAGTAGTTAAATTATGGTAGTATGGATGAAAGAAAAGAAAAAGAGAAAATTGGTTTTTGATTTTTTATTTATTTTAGAATTTGATTTATAAGTTTTTTATTTTTTATTTTTTTTAGATTGGAAAAAATCCATTTATAGAAGAAAAAAAATATGGATTTAAATAAATAAATATGGATTTATTTTTTAAAATAAAATCTGGATTTATTTTTTAAAATAAAATCTGGATTTTTTTTAATAAAAGCTAGATCTTTTTTTAATTAACTATTTAAAATAATAAATTACACAGTAGGGGCATTTTAAACTTTTTAAATGGAAAAGTGAGTCAACGGTTAAGTTTAACCGTTGACCACTAACGGCAGGGGAGGTTTGTGTAATAATGGGTAAAAGTTCCATATACGTGTAATTATGTCTAATGTTAGGGGATGTTTGTGCAATTAGTCCTTATTTATATACATGTAATTTAATTTTAGAGAGCTTCTTTTGACAATCCATTTTTTTCTTTTTACACTTTTTTTCTAAAAACACTCCATTTTCAAAATTTAAATTTAAAAAAATTCTAAAGACACTTCATTTTGTTACAAAATTACCCTTTTTATCTTTTTTGAATTAAATTATTACAAAAAGAAATCATCTCTCCTAAATCATTAGATTAATTATTACATATTAAATATTCTCTCCTAAATTTTTAATTACCATATTAAACTCTCTCTCTCCTCCAATACATATCTCTAATTTTCTATCTCCATTATTTCTCAAGCAAGATTAACAGTTAAGAAAAAAAAACTTACTAATAAGTTTGATTTTTAGGAACCGTATGTATGCACATATTAAAAAAAAAAAAAAAAAAAAAAAAAAAAAAAAAAAAAAACAAGTACCTTTTTTTTTTGTTTTTTGTTTTTTTAAATCAAAATATGAAAATGTTTTTTGTTACTCTTGTAGGTATGTGATTGCCTAGAGAACTTTCTGAGTTAAATCAAATTAAGTTGCAACAATTCAAGCTTTCATATATATATATATATATATATTACTGTTAGTAAAAAACCAAAATATTCATAAGTTTTTTTTTTCTTTAACTATTAATCATAGATTGATTGAGAAAATATAGAAATATGATTTTTTTTTTTTTTGAAAAATGGAGAGAGATTAATTAGGAGAGAGTGTTTAATATGGTAATAACTAATAACAGATTTAGGAGAGAGAATTTAATATAATGATTTAGGAGAGAGAATTTCTTTTTTTAATAATTTAATTAGTTTATTTTGTCTTGTTTAGTAATTTTAATTTAGGTTAAAATTGTCATTAATAAAAAAAATTAAAGTGGAGTTTGAATAGATAATTTGTGGATTGTAAGGAGAAACTCTCTAATTTTATAATATTCATATACCATCCGATATGGCTCAATGGTAAGAAAACTCATTCAATCTAACAATATCTTAAGTTCGAGTCATCAACCATCGTAAGTATATTTCCCAGAATGGGTGATGCTCCAACTAGGGGTGGGTAAAAAACCAGTGAACCGAACCGAACCGGTCCAATCGGTTTTTTTTCCGGTTTTTCACTGTTTACCGGTTCTATTCGGTTCGTTTTTTAAAAAACCGGATATTTCGGTTCGGTTTCCAGTTCAAGGGTTCGAACCGGTGAACCGAACCAAGAACCGGTGTATATAATAAAAAATACCTACATTTTTACGAATCCTATCAGTATGTGTTGCCTCTTTGCCTCTCTAAATTGACATGTAGTTGTAGGCTTTTCCTCAGCAGAAGTATTCGTGTTCATTTGGATCATTTTTTTTTTATTTGGTAGGCTGTCGGTATCAACATCTTTAGTGCGGAATGATGCTCTTCAGGATAACTGATTTACTATTAATATAGGATTTCATTGTTTTAACTTTCAACCTTTTTGTGACGCAAATTTTACTATTAATATAACTTTCATAGTTTGTTTTGCAGTTACCTGATTGCTTCGATGGGTTTGCAAGTTGTCTGGAGCTTTGGGCTTGCCTTATTAGATGCATATGCCTTAATCAAAAAGAAGTTATATATATATATTCTGTTATACTAATCTGTGTACTTGTCATATAGCAATTTTTACTAATTGAGTGATTGTAGTTGTTGTGAAACATCTTTTGTGTCTTACTGTATGTGGATTTAAGGTTTAAATTGCTGAATTATTCGGCCCAATAGGCCAAAAATATGAAATTTTTGTGTTTTTTCAAATTTTCTAACCATGGCAGATTTAAAAATTAAAGCCCAATAATTTGGCCCAATAGGCCCAAAACCAAAAAAACTGAAAAAACCGAACCGAACCGAACCGAACCGGTTCAATCGGTTTTTGATCAGTTCACACTTTTCAATTTTATCGGATCGGTTCACTTTTTCAAAAACCGGATATTACCGGTTTTTTATCGGTTCACTCGAAAAGTGAACCGGTCCATTAAACGCTCACCCCTAGTAGCAGACATGGTGTGAGAGCAGGGATAGAGCCACGATTATATATATATATATATCATAGAGGTTATGTTAAAGAAAACATTAATTAAAAATGTTATTTATATTTTAAACATTAAAAAAAATTCAATAATTGTTGAAAAACTTTTTTTTCTTTTATTGATATTAATTATCTTAATTTATGCATTTATGAAAAAACATTGAAGATGATTCTTGAATAATGATGAAAACACAATAAAAATAAGGACAATGCTAGATATTGTTAGTGAACAAACGTCACTATACGCGTGGAAGCGTTGCCGGATAGAACACAAACAAACACAATGATAAAGAAAAGATAAGATGAAGAGAAGTAATTTAAATCCAATCACGCACAACACGAGAATTTACGTGGAAACCCAAATCAGGGAAAAAACCACGGCCGTCAGGACGACAAGAGAAAATTCCAATATGTAGTAAATTGATGCTCTGTTTAGTGAACTTTTAGATGTTCAAGAACATCACATTAAGGGGGAAGAATGTTGTGAAGTAATGTGATGCTCTGTTTTTAATCTTGCTGTCCTGTTTTTTGTTAAGTTTTATTATGTATTTTTCTTGGTTATTTTATTATGTATTAAACTCAGATGATGTGGCATTTTGATGTCTATGTGTAAGCTTCTCATTAGTTCAGAAAACACATGTAAAAAAGCACGTTATTGCTGGAATTTAAATGAAGAAAATAGGGGACAGCTGATGTGGTGTTGAACACATTCCCTTTTCTATTTTCTTCTCTTCCTCTCAAAATCCCTAGCAAAAAATCCTTGCCAAGATTGAATTTTTATGCACTAGAATCATCAAAAAAACCAACAGCAAGTAAAGCGGAAATAAAAGCTAGTGCAACCATGATGATGATGGATTTATATATGAGATCTTGTTGAATGTGAATGATGCTTCATTTCGGGACAGGTTTTTTTCTGTGGCATACCGCCCCACCATGAAAGATCTTATATATACATGCAGATTTATCTACTAAAAGCCGTGGTATGTGTTTCTGATGATCACTAGTTTTACACTTTCACTTACATTTTCATATTAATTTCTCCTTCTCTTCTTGTTTGTCAACTTGTGTCTGCTTGAAGTTTCTAATTTCCTTAATAGTAACATAAAGTACCTAATTTCGTTGAAGTTTCTTCGTTATTGTCTGATGAAAGTTAAGTTTGCTTGCTAAATCCTATGAATATCCTGGATATTCTTCCATTGACGAATGAAAGAAAGTGAAGGTTTGAACTTCGAATGTTCTGGTTTTTCTTTTATTTACTTTTTTAGGCTCTAAAGAATGCGACTTCTTATATTTCACATTAAGTGCATTATCACTGTAATTCACATTATTTTGGACTTCTGATACTTCACTTGTAGTGAAAAAGAGAGAGAGGAGAAACCAGCACTAGTTGAATGACCCCAAATGACTTTACAAAATACTGTGTCTAGTACTAACTGGAATACAAAGTACAAACCAGTTTTATAAATTTACAGCAAGCTATAGAAACAATACATGTCATATTGCTAGAAATGTTTTACTCAACTCTCCTTTTATTACTGATCTAAAAAAGACATAATGGATAGAAGTTGTTTGATTCAACGACCTGAACTGATGATTGAATCAATGGTGGACATGGTGTGAGAGGAATTACTTTTGAACAATGAAGAAAATGTAGCCATAGTATCAGAAGCTTCATTAGATTCTGTGAATGCACCAATCACATTGCTATCAGGTGAAATATCTAGAAACTTAGCATCGCCATCTAGATATTGCATCACCTGCCTCATGCTAGGCCTTATTGCTGGGTTAGGGTGTGAACAAACCAAGCCTAGTTTCAGAATTAACTCCATTTGCTCCTCCACGAAAACACCTTCCAGTCTCGGATCACCAGCATCAAGGATATATCCTTTTTTCCAGCATTCAATCACCCTATTGACCAAAGTTATCTGTCCAGGCTCAATAGGCCTCCGTCCACAGGCTACCTCAAGCATAAACGCCCCGAAAGAAAACACATCCGAGCTAGTAGTTGCCTTTTCAGTTTTAAGAAGCTCTGGAGCCAGATAACCTACAGTTCCTACCAGGTTGGTGGTTTGTGGATTGCTACCGTGATCATATAGTCTAGCAAGACCGAAATCTCCTAATTTTCCATTTAGATCAGCATCTAAAAGTACATTAGCAGGTTTTATATCTCTATGAAGAACCACTTGCTCCCACTCTTCATGGAGATAAAGAAGGCCACAAGCTACTCCTCGGACAATTCTAATTCGCTGAAACCAATTAAGGTTTGGTCTCATACTTCCATATAAAATCTTGTCAAGGCTTCCATTAGGCATGTAATCGTATACTAACAGAAGTTCTCCCTTTCGCCTGCAGTAGCCCCGGAGTTGCACCAAGTTCCTATGTCTTAGCCTTCCCATGCTTACGATCTCAGCCACAAACTGCTTCATCCCTTCTCCCGAATCATGTGTGACCCTCTTGATCGCAATTTGTTCCTCCGGAGAACGAAGTAAACCTTTATAAACCTTTCCAAAACCCCCTCGCCCAATAACCTCTTTTTCCTTGAAACCTCTTGTTGCTTTGTAGAGAATTTTATAAGAGATTCTATGAGGACCGTATTCTTTTTCCCATTCTTCATATACTTCTGCATATTTCTTCTTCCTCACAATGTAAATAGCTCCAACAATTACTATAAACATTACCACCACAACTACAACCAAAACAATCATCAATGGATTTTGTTTCTTACTTGTTTTCCTGAGTGGGGGAGGTAGAGGAAGCTTTGAAATATCAAGATCTTGGGCTTGTCCAGTTTTGTTGAAGCTCCATCCAAGAATATAGTGATCAGATGCACGTGTACCAGTTGCGGCAGAGAAACCAACATACATGGTATCCAATAGAATTTTAGAAAGATCAATGGAGGTTGACAAGAGTGGCCTGCTTGGTTTTGGGATTCCAATTGGAGCTAGTGTTACGTTGAGTAACTTTTCTGTTCCATTGTAGTCAATCCACATATGTATTGGATTTCCACTCTCTAGCGCCACGCTTTTGTTCTTCCTTTCTTCATCAGAATAATAAGCTGCTGGAGCAGAATCATTGGAGGTCAGGCTGTTCACATCAATTCCAACATGATTGCCATTGATGTCTTGAAATTCAGGGGTCTCTACAGTATCAAGCTCAATGGCTAAGATGTGATTTGTAGGCTTGCCATAGGTTGACATGTTGTAGATTCCGAGATATGAACCTGCGGTAGCTTTAGGGAAGTTCAAAGACGGTGAGAAGACTAAGGCCATACCGTTACCACCAAAATTACGCATGGCTGGAATCAGTGAAAACACAAAATTTGTTGAAAAAAATAGAGATTGAGAAGATGTATTGAACTTGATCGGATATGGATGGAAACCATGACCACTTTTGAGCTCAGTGATGTCAGTTAGCTGCAACAGGCCATCAGGAAGGACTTTTGCAAGTCCATCCAGGTGCAGTTTGCTTCCTTTGAAGCCATTGTAGATGAATTGGTTTCCATCTTGAGCCAAAGCTAATGAAATATAGGACAAATTGATCAAAAGCACACAAAAACAAAGTGGTCTAAGATCTGAAGCCATGGAAGTTCAAAATTCAATCAGAGACTCTTGATTCATTAATATTCCAACTCTGGAAGTTCAAGAATCTATGTTCAGGAATATTTGTATAGAGAAATGTTGTTTATCAAGTTGCTCCTTTAATTGATGGTCAACTTGTGACCGAAGATATAAAAGCAGCAACTAAAATAACAGTTCAAACTTCCAATTCTATATAGTCCGAAAAGATTCTTACTATTCATTACCGTAATATCCAGATTTCTTTTGAGGCCTGATTGATTCACCAATGAGAAGTTACCTCAGTTATTTGAGGTTTGAGGTATGTTAGTAAAATTTCGAGGATGAAATTTCTATAAGGGGGTAGAATTGTAATAGCTGTATTTTTCAAACCGAATTGAGGTTAAGTACGTTTGGGAGAGCTTCTCAAGTAGATCTTTTTGTAGTAGATCTTTTTGTAGTAGATCTTTTAAATAAAAGTCATTGGTCGTTTTGTTGTCAATTAAAAGAGAGCTTTTTTAATCATAGAATTACCAAAATACTTTAGCAAATATTAAATTATAAGGTGATATCGGAGATTTTAGTGTTATTAAAAAAACTCCAAAAGATCTACTCGGAAAAGCTTTAAATTTGGGCTTCTCCAAGTAAACGTAAAACAGCTTTTTTAATCATCTAAAAGCTCTACTAGGTGACAACCAAACGATACAAAAAAAAATTGAAAAGAGCTTTTTTAATTAAAAAAGCTCTTTTAGCCTGTAGACAAGCTCTCCCAAATGGATACTTAACTATTGGATATAGCTCATATTAATTTCAGGCCAGACAGATTCCGGAAACAAGAATTAATTTTCATGATTTATAAATGGATATAAATATTATTATAATTTTCGGAATTGACAAGGTTCAGCATTGTACTTCTGCTGGACAGATTCGAAGGAATACAATGCTGAGCCTTGTCAACTCCGAAAATTATAATAATATTTATGCCTATTTATAAATCACAAAAATTTGAAGAGTGACAGTATACATATCATTCTACCTACATATAAATTTTCATAATTTTTAACGATGATTAACCAACCCAAAACATTTTTACGAAATCTGACTGGTTTAGTAAAACAGGGGATTTCAGCAACCTCTATACTAGTTCGAAATTACAATAAAAATCATGCTAGGGACTATTAATGACAGAATCAATATAAATCAGTTCTATACATGTCTATTCTCATAAACGATTCATAAAATCATCTAATATAACTAGGAAGTTCATAACATGACAAGAATACGTACGGTAGAAAAAGAAAACAACTTAATTACCTAGTACCAAGAGTTCTTCGAACTACTTTTTATTTCTTGTTTCTCCAATAAGAAAATTTAGGTTGGCTGCTAGAAAAGAAAGGGGAACGGTCACTACTTTTATTTTTATTTTAATAATTTTTATTAGACGTAGGGGCTGCTATAACAAGTTTAAATAACATTAAAGCTCTAAACCCTAGCGGTCAGTAGGAATCCAACCCAAATAGGAAGCTTGTTAATCGATATATATATATATATATATATATGAGTGGTGCTATTGGCACACTCCCTACCGATCTATTTATACCACATTTAATAAATTAAGGGTACGGATATTGACACCCATAAATATGATAAGCACACTCATATTTATAAGTACACCCATGTCTAAAATTTAAAATTTAAAATTAAAACATTACTATAAACACCCATCTTAATACCAATAGTACCCTTATTTAAATGAATATTTTCGTTTTAATACAATTTATTTATAAACCCACATAAGTTATTAACACACCCAATTTTACAAATGATAAATTTTTAAGTTCTCCAAGCTCGAAAACACAGTCTCGGGAATTCTTAAATTCTTAAATTCTTAAATTTCGAGAATCTTTACTTTAGGCCAATTTCAGGCTATGTATTTACCTAAAACATGCTTATTATATTTATTATATAAACAATAGTGCTTGAGCGTCCAGCTATGAAAAGTAAAGTCATGTTATTTGTTCTTTACCAAAAGGAATATTAGGAGTAATAACAAAAGATTTTGGGAGATTTTGGTAATAACCAGTACCGTAAGGTGCAACCTTAATATATATGATTGTTTCTAAAAGACTTGCATGTTCTGCCAAATTAAAATTCGTCACTCATCTACATTTTTACATTAATTATCATAGCAAGACGTGGCTGGTGCATGGACTGGTTTGATTATAGGAGGACAACGCATATATATGTTGCAACTCTTCTCGTCGGTCTGTGCATTAATGACCATGTGATTGTACAGAATATTAAATTGCACCCACCAAGCAATCTGTTCACAGATAGAGGGAAGAAAGGTTGATCTTCAAACCCTTTTCAGAATCACAAGTTTATGAACAATTAACAATGGCAACACCAAGTCTTATGCAAAACCAGTCGATGATCAACTACGGTAAGTGGGTATGTCTGCAGATGGTTTTGTTGGTGACTTTGTTATATGATAATGGAAGATTTTGGCTCCGTTGGGCTTCTGTTCTTCTCGTTCATCTTAAAATATATATATATATAGAATTAAGGTTGAATTAGGGTTTGGTTTATATATATATATATAAAGTGATATAGTTGAAGATATGGGTGTAATTAATGGGTGTAAATAGTATTTTATTTATTTTTAATTAAACTAATTTGTCCTTATTAGTAAATTCCTATTGGGATATTTTTGTAATTAATTTTTTTATTAAAATATGGGTGTGCTTATCATATTTATGGGTGTCAATATCGGCTCCCATAAATTAAATCTAATAAAACCCCACATTCCTTTTATTAAAAAAAATCAATTCAAGAGATTGATTTTAGATTCAAATGTTTATAAACTCTCACCGTTCTTGATAGAATTTATATAAGAATGGAAGCTAGTTTGGTTCAAAAAAACATTCAATTTCATTCCCATGTGCAGTATACAAACAAAACTATCAAATTAACAAACACAAATAAATTATTTTTTAACTCCTGTAAAAAAAAATATAAATCGGATAACAAACTCAAACAAATTTCATTCCTGTGTCTTACTCGAACGATGAAATTTGTACAGTAACAAACTCAAACATAAACCCAAAAACACTTGAACAGTAACATTCAACGTTGTCTGCTTTCACGTCACTCAACGTCTCCACTTCTTGCAAGTTCAACTTCTCCACTTTTTATTGTTTGTTGTCTGGGTGAAGGGGTTGGTTTGTTTGACTCTTTTTTTTCTTTTTTTCTATTTTTTTTTTTTTTCTCATTGGTGTTTTGCCTTCATTGGTTGCGTTTTTGTTCAATGCAGGGGTTTTCTCCCATGTTTCTTGCTTAATATATTATAGCTGTAAAAAAAAGTTTGAAAAATAAGTAAAAGGGTAGTTTTGGAAATAAATAAAATAAATTAATAAAACCATTTAACTTATTAAATCAAAATTTAAAAAATGGAGCATAAATAGACCGGTAGGGGGTGTGCCAATAGCACCACTCTCTCTCTCTCTATATATATATACACACTTCCTTCTTTTCTATTATTTCATGGAGAAAATCTAGGGTTGACTAAACTAATATGGAAATAATTTATTTCTTTCATGTTGTAATTCGGTTTGAAAAATACAACTATTACAATACCCTTTTGCAAGAACACTAAAAAAAATATAATAATGCTATTTTGTCTAAGTTTTGTGCCCAAATGATGTGGCATCTCTATTTTCCATTCATTTAGATTTGCATGATTTAAATGGATTGCAGTGATATACATTATTTGGACACCAAATTTGGTTAAAGTAGAATTACTCAAAAAAATAATCACCAAATCTAGGGATGGGCATTTCTCCCATGGAGCCCCACCCCCATTTGGGGGCAGCCCCCAAATGGGGTTTGGGGGGTGGGGTCAAATTTTTCCCCCAAATCCTAAATGGGGTGGGGTGGGGGAACCTCCCCCATCCCCATATATATATAAATATATATTAATTGTTTTTCTTTAAAAAAAAAAATTAATTCTAACTCATGGTCACCCACTAACCCATGGTTACCCGCTAATCCACCTAACACCACTACTAACCCATCTATATTACTATAAGTATTTGTATTAATTTTGGATTAAATTAAACCAATTGAATATTTTAGATTGAATATTTGATTATTTATTTGATTGAATAGTGAAACAAGATGAATCGAAAGATTGGATGGCCGAATTCTGAATTCCAAATTCTAAATTCCGGATTTCGGATTAGAAAATATTGGGAGTAAAAATGGAAAAAATGGTGGAAATGGGGGATGGGGTGGGGGCAGGGGAACCTCCCCACAAATACCCACATCCCCACTTCCTCCAAATGGGGTTTAGAGGTGAGGGAGGTTCTAGCAATGGGGTGGGGGGACCCTCCCCCGCCCCAATGGCCCCCTACCCATCCCTAACCAGATCAAAACACATGATGATAGCTCAATAATTTAGTATGGATCGAAGAAGATCACATTGAATGTGAATGACGTTTCATTTCGCGGAAGGTTGCAATACAGATTGATTAATTAACACAGTAGAATATATTATTGAGCTCTAATTTATTTTATCAAAATTTGATGATAGCTTCTCTTTCTCTTCTTTTATTTCTCCTTATCTTTCTAGTCAACTTAAGTCTGCTTGATTTTCAAATAATAACATACTGATTTGTTTTATTTTCTGAATTATGCAAGAAAATTTAACTCCTTTTGCTTTCCATGTGAGTTGAAATTTCAAGATTACATGACAAATGGGGAATAAAAATTAGCATACTTACCAGGCTTATTATTATTATTATTTTATTATTGAAGCACCAGGCTTATTATTTTGGTCGCCAAACTTGTAAGAGAAAAGCTGATCGCACCAATTTGATACTAGATTTTATCCCTCATTTTCGATGCTTTTGGTCAATTCCCAGGTAAAATCGGGTATCTAATGGTGTAAATAAGTGACTTTAGGTGATAAGGTAAAAATAAGGGTGTTTGTGCAAAGATGGGGATATTCTGGGCTAAAAGTAAAGAATTGCTATAAATAGTGTCGCTGCCCTTTTGTCGTCTTAAAGACAGTGGTCTGTGGCAGCAAAACCATAAAGGTTTGCGGTCTAATTGTCGTCATGGACGACCGCGATACTTTGAAGAGCATGACCACAAACAACAATTCTAGAGAAGTTCTCTGTCTACCTGTCGTCACGAACAACTGCGGCATCAAGAGTGAAGCAAGTCCTACGACAAATTTTCCAGAGAAGTTTGCCGCCTTAAGTCGTCATGATGGCCGCGAACTTGTGCTAAGAAGATAGCGACTTTTAATTCCAGAGGAATTCACAGTTTAGATGTCGTCATGGACGACCGTGAATTTGGTCAACGAACTTTTGTCGAGAGATTGTCGCGGTCCAACCATCGTCATGGACGACCGCGACACAATGCCAGCTCAGCTGAGTGACGTTTTCTAGCCCTAATTTTGGAAACCCATGTAAATACTCCTTTTCTGATTCTCTTACATCACCTACCTAGCCACCAACCTAGATATTACTCTTTTTACTCCTCTCTCATCACCATCACCCATCCTTACCTCATTCCATCACCAATCTCACCATTTTTCTCTACAGTTTCTTTTTTCTTTTTGATCGAGTAGCTAAACCCCCACACTAGGGGATCGATGTACGTGAAACGTGTATGAATGTTGGGTGTTGATTTATAGCCTATTATGAGATTTCTATCTAAGTTTTGTTTTATTCAATTTATACAAGCTCTCAATCTTTGATTTGTGTTGTTTGTACACCACTTTGATATAAGTTAAATGATTGAATGCATATGAGAATAGAGTTGTGTATAGACATGCTTAGCCTGAACATAGCTCTTAATTGAATGAAAAGGTTCCGTGAAAGTGTCTATGTACACTAAATGGATTTTGGTCCATATATATATCCTCATGTTTAAAAGCTAAACTTAATTGTTGCCTATACTATACACCCTAGATAATGGTAATTAAGGATAGGTGACTTGATTTGCCATCAATGATTGAGTCACACAAAAGAGGATTGGACCCAAAACAAGGATAGAAGCACGTTAACTAGGTTCATTGTCAACACCCATTATTTGTATATCGGTTCCATTGATTCCCTAGTATTCCCCTCATATTTTCACACATATAATTCTAGCAGTGGTTGTTGTAGTTGTTATTTACATTCATTGTTTTAATTTGAAATCAAAGAAATCTTTGTCTCGAAAACCAATGCATTCTGCAATTTACTTTTCATGCACTAGAGTAGATTAGTTCTAGATTGATCAGTTTTAACCAATATCTTCCTGATCTCCGAGGAACGGCCCTTGCTTAGCACTATATATGAATCTTCAATTCCTGCTCTTGCGGGGTCAAGTTTTTTTTTTTTTTATTTGAAAAGCAAAGTTTATTGAGGCACCAAGACCAAACAGAACAAAGAACAAGCAGGCAACACAAACAAGCAAGAAACCACATAAACAACACAACCAGCAACGAAAAAACAAAAGCAAGATCCCATTGCGAGGTCAAGTTTTTAGGACTACAATTTTCCCATCATAAACAAATTTCTGTATGGTTCTATTATAATATCTGCATGACCAGGAGTTGACAAAAAGCTAACCAGAATTTCCAGGCTTGTAGGTAATTTTTATGCATTATTTATATTTATTATCATTGTCAGTAATTGAAATATAACAAGTGTAACCTGTCATGGTCATGAAGTTGTCACTTTGTCACTTATTACACATATATAGCATGTTTCGAAAAGACACGCCTAGGCGGCCGCCGTCCGTCCCGAATAGGACAAAATGGGCTGTATTAGGCGGGCAGTTAAAAAACGGTCAATTGGCCAATTTGTTGGCCGATTTTACTGATTAATCTGTCTAGGCAAAGTCAAAGTCAAAAGTCGTTTTTATATTCTAGTAAACTATTTAAATTTTGAATATTGAATTTTTTTTGAAGAGATCGAATATTGGTTTTGTATGTAGGAAAAATAATTAAAAATAAATAAATTCTCAACCGTCTAGGTGCCGCCTAGGCGCTAGGCTGCCGCCCAACTAGCGTCTAGCGTTTACTAGAACACTGATATATAGTCTCCTCATCAACCTTAAATTAGAGCCAGTAACTGAGCTTTCAATATTTCTAGTATTTAGGCAACTTGACGTACATACATCAGATACACCAGATGGATAGTGCCAATCAATTTGAATAGCTCAATTCATCAAATTCAAGAGTTATTGACGGAACTTGTACATCATAAAAATCTCGGGTTTTGATCCATCTTCCTGATCTCCATGGTTAATTGTTTTTGAGGTAACAATTTCTCAAGTCTCAACTAGTACCCATCTAGCTAATGAACAATTCTGAACATATATGTACACGATTGTGTTGGAAATCTGTTTGAACATTATTTATTATATATGTATCACAAATTCACAAGTAATATCATCACTTGAAGAATGGAAAAAATCATCTCTTGGGATAAATTAGTTCTAAGAAGACATAGAAACATTTTCTTCATACACAGTTCAAAACTAACGTGGACATACTAACATTTTTCAGATTCAACGGCCTGCTATGGAAAATGAATCAGTGGTAGCAGATAGGGTGGGCAAAAAACCAGTGATCAAACCGGTCAAATCGGTTTTTTTTTTTTACGGTTTTTCACTGTTTACCGGCTCTGTTCGGTTCGTTTTTTTAAAAAAATGGATATTTCGGTTCGGTTTCCAGTTCGGTTTCCAGTTCAAGGGTTCGAACCGGTGAATCGAACCAAGAACCGGTGTATATAATAAAAAATACCTACATTTTTACGATCCTATCAGTATGTGTTGCCTCTTTGCCTCTCTAAATTGACATGTAGTTGTAGGCTTTTCCTCAGCAGAAGTATTCGTGTTCATTTGGATCATTTTTTTTTATTTGGTAGGCTGTCGGTATCAACATCTTAGTGCGGAATGATGCTCTTCAAATAACTGATTACTATTAATATAGGATTTCATTGTTTTAACTTTCAACCTTTTTGTGACGCAAATTTTACTATTAAGAACTTTCATAGTTTTGTTTTGCAGTTACCTGATTGCTTCGATGGGTTTGCAAGTTGTCTGGAGCTTTGGGCTTGCCTATTAGATGCATATGCCTTAATAAAAAAGAATTATATATATATATATATATATATATATATATATATATATATATATATTCTGTTATACTAATCTGTGTACTTGTCATATAGCAATTTTTACTAATTGAGTGATTGTAGTTGTTGTGAAACATCTTTGTGTCTTACTGTATGTAGATTTAGGTTTAATTGCTGAATTATTCGGCCCAATAAGCCAAAAATATGAATTTTTGTGTTTTTTCAAATTTTCTAACATGGCAGATTTAAAAATTAAAGCCCAATAATTTAGCCCATAGACCCAAAACCAAAAAACTGAAAAAACGAACCGGTTCAATCGGTTTTGATCGGTTCACACTT
>VAHF01000163.1:0-25102 GCA_008009225.1 Acer yangbiense | reverse complement strand
CCAAATGCCAAAAAGAAAGTTTACTTGCAAAAAGAACACACAAAAGCCAAAAGAGAACGTTTGGAAACTAAAATTATGCTCGAGATCTAAAGCATCACCGTTCAAAAACCTGCCTGCCCGCATTTCAAAAAGAAAGTTTCCATGCCAGAAACAACGCCCAAATGCCAAAAGAAAGTTTACTTGTCAAAAGAAACACGAAGCCCAAAAGAACATTTGGAACTAAAAATAATGCTCGAGAAACTAAAAGCAATCACGCGTTCAAAAAAAAGCCTGCCCGCATTTCAAAAAGAAAGTTTGCATGCCAGAAACCGCCCAAATGCCAAAGAAAGTTTACTTGTCAAAAAGAACACACGAAAGCCAAAAAGAACGTTCGAAAACTAAAATCATGCTCGAGAACAAAAACGCACTCTCGTGTTTTAAAAAAAAGCTGCCCGCATTTCAAAAAGAAGTTTGCATGCCAGAAACACGCCCAAATGCCAAAAGAAAGTTTACGTCCAAAAGACCACCAAAAGCCAAAAGAACGTTTGAACTAAAAATTATGCTCGAGAACTAAAGCACTCTCGCTTCAAAAAGCCCTGCCGCTTTTCAAAAGAAGGTTTGCACGCTAAAACAACGCCGAAAGGCCAAAAAGAAAGTTTACTTGCGAAAAGGAACACACAAAGCCAAAAGAACGTTTGGAAACAAAAATCATGCTCGAGAACTAAAAAGCACTGTCTCGTTCAAAAAAGCATGCCCGCATTTCAAAAAGAAAGTTTGCATACTAGAAACAACGCCGAAAGCCCAAAGAAAGTTACTTGCGAAAAAGAACACAGGAAAGCCAAAAGAACGTTTGGAAATAAAAAATCATGCTCGAGAACTAAAAAGCACTGTCTCGTTCAAAAAAGCAAGCCCGCAAGCCAAAGTAAAAGTTTTCATGCGAAAAAGAACGCCCAAAAGCCAAAAACAAAGTTTGCTTGTCAAAAAGAACACACGAAAGCCAAAAAGAACTTTTGAAAACTAAAAATCATGCTCGAGAACAAAAAAGCACTCTCGCGTTCAAAAAAGCATGCCCGCATTTCAAAAAGAATGTTTCCATGCCAGAAACAACGCCCAAATGCCAAAAAGAAAGTTTACTTGCCAAAAAGAACACACAAAAGCCAAAAAGAACGTTTGGAAACTAAAAATTATGCTCGAGAACTAAAAGCATCACGCTTTCAAAAAAAGCCTGCCCGCATTTCAAAAAGAAAGTTTGCATGCCAGAAACAACGCCCAAATGCCAAAAAAAGTTTACTTGTCAAAAAGAACACACACGCAAGCCAAAAAGACATTGGAAACTAAAATAATGCTCGAGAACTAAAGCAATCACGCGTTCAAAAAAGCCTGCCCGCATTTCAAAAAGAAAGTTTGCATGCCAGAAACAATGCCCAAATGCCAAAAAGAAAGTTTACTTGTCAAAAAGAACACACGAAAGCCAAAAAGAACGTTCGAAAACTAAAAATCATGCTCGAGAACAAAAAAGCACTCTCGCGTTTAAAAAAGCATGCCCGCATTTCAAAAAGAATGTTTGCATGCCAGAAACAACGCCCAAATGCCAAAAAGAAAGTTTACTTGCCAAAAAGAACACACAAAAGCCAAAAAGAACGTTTGGAAACTAAAAATTATGCTCGAGAACTAAAAGCAATCTCGCGTTCAAAAAAGCCTGCCCGCTTTTCAAAAAGAAGGTTTGCACGCTAGAAACAACGCCGAAAGGCCAAAAAGAAAGTTTACTTGCGAAAAAGAACACACGAAAGCCAAAAAGAACGTTTGGAAACAAAAAATCATGCTCGAGAACTAAAAAGCACTGTCTCGTTCAAAAAAGCATGCCCGCATTTCAAAAAGAAAGTTTGCATACTAGAAACAACGCCGAAAAGCCAAAAAGAAAGTTTACTTGCGAAAAAAAACACAGGAAAGCCAAAAGAACGTTTGGAAATAAAAAATCATGCTCGAGAACTAAAAAGCACTGTCTCGTTCAAAAAAGCATGCCCGCAAGCCAAAGTAAAAGTTTTCATGCGAAAAAGAACGCCCAAAAGCCAAAAACAAAGTTTGCTTGTCAAAAAGAACACACGAAAGCCAAAAAGAACTTTTGAAACTAAAACCATGCTCGAGAACAAAATATCACTCTCGCGTTCAAAAAAGCATGCCCGCATTTCAAAAAGAATGTTTGCATGCCAGAACGACGCCCAATGCCAAAAAGAAAGTTTACTTGCAAAAAAGAACACACAAAGCCAAAAGAACGTTTGGAAACTAAAAATTATGCTCGAGATCTAAAAGCAATCACGCGTTCAAAAAAGCCTGCCCGCATTTCAAAAAGAAAGTTTCCATGCCGAAACAACGCCCAAATGCCAAAAAGAAAGTTTACTTGTCCAAAAGAACACACGAAAGCCAAAAGAACATTTGGAAACTAAAAAATGCTCGAGAACTAAAAGCATCACGCGTTCAAAAACTGCCCGCATTTCAAAAGAAGTTTGCATGCCAGAAACATCCCAAATGCCAAAATAAAGTTTACTTGTCAAAAAGAACACACGAAAGCCAAAAAGAATTCGAAAACTAAAATCATGCTCCGAGAACAAAAAGCACTCTCGCTTTAAAAAGCATGCCCGCATTTCCAAAAGAATGTTGCATGCCAGAAACAACGCCCAAATGCCAAAGAAAGTTTACTTGCCAAAAAGAACACACAAAGCCAAAAAGAACGTTTGGAACTAAAAATTATGCTCGAGAACTAAAAGCAATCTCGCGTTCAAAAGCCTGCCCGCTTTTCAAAAAGAGGTTTGCACGCTAGAAACAACGCCGAAAGGCCAAAAAGAAAGTTTACTTGCGAAAAAGAACACACGAAAGCCAAAAGAACGTTTGGAAACAAAAAATCATGCTCGAGAACTAAAAAGCTTCTCGTTCAAAAAAACATGCCCGGCATTTCAAAAAGAAAGTTTGCATACTAGAAACACCGCCGAAAAGCCAAAAAGAAGTTTACTTGCGAAAAAGAACACAGGAAAGCAAAAGAACGTTTGGAATAAAAAATCATGCTCGAGAACTAAAAGCACTGTCTCGTTCAAAAAAAGCATGCCCGCAAGCCAAAGTAAAAGTTTTCATGCGAAAGAACGCCCAAAAGCCAAAAACAAAGTTTGCTTGTCAAAAGAACACACGAAAGCCAAAAAGACGTTTTGAAACTAAAATCATGCTCGAGAACAAAAAGCACTCTCGCGTTCAAAAAAGCATGCCCGCATTTCAAAAAGAATGTTTCCATGCCAGAAACAACGCCCAAATGCCAAAAAGAAAGTTTACTTGCCAAAAAGAACACACAAAAGCCAAAAAGAACGCTTGGAAACTAAAAATTATGCTCGAGAACTAAAAGCAATCGCTCGTTCAAAAAAGTCTGCCCGCATTTCAAAAAGAAAGTTTGCATGCCAGAAACAACGCCCAAATGCCAAAAAGAAAGTTTACTTGCCAAAGAACATACAAAAGCCAAAAGAACGTTTGGAAACTAAAATCATGCTCGAGAACTAAAAGTAATCTCGCGTTCTAAAAAGCCTGCCCGCATTTCAAAAAGAAAGTTTGCATGCTAGAAACAACGCCGAAAAGCTAAAAAGAAAGTTTACTTGCCAAAAAGAACACACAAAATCCAAAAAGAACGTTTGGAAACTAAAAATTATGCTCGAGAACAAAAAAGCACTCTCCCGTTCAAAAAAGCATGCCCGCATTTCAAAAAGAATGTTTGCATGCCAGAAACAACGCCCAAATGCCAAAAAGAAAGTTTACTTGCCAAAAAGAACATACAAAAGCCAAAACGAACGTTTAGAAACTAAATATTATGCTCGAGAACTAAAAGCAATCACGCGTTCAAAAAAGCCTGCCCGCATTTCAAAAGGAAAGTTTGCATGCTAGAAACAACGCCAAAAGGCCAAAAAGAAAGTTTACTTGCCAAAAAAAACACACGAAAGCCAAAAAAAACATTTGGAAACTAAAAATCATGCTCGAGAACTAAGAGCAATCTCGCGTTATAAAAAGCCTGCCCGCATTTCAAAAAGAAAGTTTGCATGCTAGAAACAATGCCGAAAAGCTAAAAAGAAAGTTTACTTGCCAAAAAGAACACACAAAATCCAAAAAGAACGTTTGGAAACTAAAAATTATGCTCAAGAACTAAAAGCAATCTCGCGTTCAAAAAAGCCTGCCCGCATTTCAAATGGAAAGTTTGCATGCTAGAAACAACGCCAAAAGGCCAAAAAGAAAGTTTACTTGCCAAAAAGAACACACGAAAGCCAAAAAGAACGTTTGGAAATAAAAAATCATGCTCGAGAACTAAAAAGCACTCTCGCGTTCAAAAAAGCATGCCCGCATGCCAAAATAAAAGTTTTCCCGCAAAAAAGAATGCCCAAAAGCCAAAAACAAAGTTTGCTTGTCAAAAAGAACGCACGAAAGGCAAAAAGAATGTTTGGAAACTAAAAATCATGCTCGAGAACAAAAAAGCACTATCGCATTCAAAAAAGCATGCCCGCATTTCAAAAAAAAAGTTTGCATGCCAGAAACAACGCCCAAACGCCAAAAAGAAAGTTAACTTGCCAAAAAGAAAGTTAACTTGCCAAAAAGTACACACGAAAGCCAAAAAGAACGTTTGGAAACTAAAAATCATGCTCGAGAACAAAACGCAATCTCGCGTTCAAAACAGCCTGCCCGCATTTCAAAAGGAAAGTTTGCATGCTAGAGACAACGCCAAAACGCCAAAAAGAAAGTTTACTTGCCAAAAAGAACACACGAAAGCCAAAAAGAACGTTTGGAAACTAAAAATTATGCTCGAGAACTAAAAGCAATCACGCGTTCAAAAAAGCCAGCCCGCATTTCAAAAGGAAAGTTTGCATGCTAGAAACAACGCCAAAAGGCCAAAAAGAAAGTTTACTTGCCAAAAAGAACACACGAAAGCCAAAAAGAACGTTTGGAAACTAAAAATCATGCTCGATAACTAAAAGCAATCTCGCGTTCTAAAACGCCTGCCCGCATTTCAAAAAGAAAGTTTGCATGCTAGAAACAATGCCGAAAAGCTAAAAAGAAAGTTTACTTGCCAAAAAGAACACACAAAATCCAAAAAGAACGTTTGGAAACTAAAAATTATGCTCGAGAACTAAAAGCAATCTCGCGTTCAAAAAAGCCTGTCCGCATTTCAAAAGGAAAGTTTGCATGCTAGAAACAACGCCAAAAGGCCAAAAAGAAAGTTTACTTGCCAAAAAGAACACACGAAAGCCAAAAAGAACGTTTGGGAATAAAAAATCATGCTCGAGAGCTAAAAAGCACTCTCGTGTTCAAAAAAGCATGCCCGCATGCCAAAATAAAAGTTTTCCCGCAAAAAAGAATGCCTAAAAGCCAAAAACAAAGTTTGCTTGTCAAAAAGAACTCACGAAAGGCAAAAAGAACGTTTGGAAACTAAAAATCATGCTCGTGAACAAAGAAGCACTATCGCATTCAAAAAAGCATGCCCGCATTTCAAAAAGAAAGTTTGCATGCTAGACACAACGCCGAAAAGCCAAAAAGAAAGTTTACTTGCGAAAAAGAACACACCAAAGCCAAAAAGAACGTTTGGAAACAAAAAATCATGCTCGAGAACTAAAAAGCACTATCTCGTTCAAAAAAGCATGCCCGCAAGCCAAAATAAAAGTTTTCATGCGAAAAAGAACGCCCAAAAGCCAAAAGCAAAGTTTGCTTGTCAAAAAGAACGCACGAAAGCCAAAAAGAACTTTTGAAAACAAAAAACCATGCTCGAGAACAAAAAATCACTCTCGCGTTCAAAAAAGCATGCCCGCATTTCAAAAAGAATGTTTGCATGCCAGAAACAACGCCCAAATGCCAAAAAGAAAGTTTACTTGCAAAAAAGAACACACAAAAGCCAAAAAGAACGTTTGGAAACTAAAAATTATGCTCGAGATCTAAAAGCAATCACGCGTTCAAAAAAGCCTGCCCGCATTTCAAAAAGAAAGTTTGCATGCCAGAAACAATGCCCAAATGCCAAAAAGAAAGTTTACTTGTCAAAAAGAACACACGAAAGCCAAAAAGAACGTTCGAAAACTAAAAATCATGCTCGAGAACAAAAAAGCACTCTCGCGTTTAAAAAAGCATGCCCGCATTTCAAAAAGAATGTTTGCATGCCAGAAACAATGCTCAAATGCCAAAAAGAAAGTTTACTTGCCAAAAAGAACACACAAAAGCCAAAAAGAACGTTTGGAAACTAAAAATCATGCTCGAGAACAAAAAAGCACTCTCGCGTTCAAAAAAGCATGCCCGCATTTCAAAAAGAATGTTTGCATGCCAGAAACAACGCCCAAATGCCAAAAAGAAAGTTTACTTGCCAAAAAAACACACAAAAGCCAAAAGAACGTTTGGAAACTAAAATTATGCTCGAGAACTAAAGCAATCACGCGTTCAAAAAAGCCTGCCGCATTCAAAAGAAAGTTTGCATGCCAGAAACAACGCCCAAATGCCAAAAAGAACGTTTACTTGTCAAAAAGAACACACGAAAGCCAAAAAGAACGTTTGAAAACTAAAAATTATGCTCGAGAACTAAAGGCAATCAGGCGTTCAAAAAAGCCTGCCCGCATTTCAAAAAGAAAGTTTGCATGCCAGAAACAACGCCCAAATACCAAAAAGTAAGTTTACTTGTCAAAAAGAACACACGAAAGCCAAAAAGAACGTTTGGAAACTAAAAATCATGCTCGAGAACAAAAAAGCACTCTCGCGTTCAAAAGAGTATGCCCGCATTTTAAAAAGAAAGTTTGCATGCCAGAAACAATGCTCAAATGCCAAAAAGAAAGTTTACTTGCCAAAAAGAACACACAAAAACCAAAAAGAACGTTTGGAAACTAAAAATTATGCTCGAGAACTAAAAGCAATCACGCTTTCAAAAAAGCCTGCCCGCATTTCGAAAAGAAAGTTTGCATGCCAGAAACAACGCCCAAATGCCAAAAAGAAAGTTTACTTGTCAAAAAGAACACACGAAAGCCAAAAAGAACGTTTGAAAACTAAAAATCATGCTCGAGAAAAAAAAAGCACTCTCGCGTTCAAAAAAGCATGCCCGCATTTTAAAAAGAAAGTTTGCATGCCAGAAACAACGCCGAAAAGCTAAAAAGAAAGTTTACTTGCCAAAAAGAACACACAAAATCTAAAAAGAACATTTGGAAACAAAAAATTATGCTCGAGAACAAAAAAGCACTCTCCCGTTCAAAAAAGCATGCCCGCATTTTAAAAAGAAAGTTTGCATGCCAGAAACAACGCCCAAATGCCAAAAAGAAAGTTTACTTGCCAAAAAGAACACACAAAAGCCAAAAAGAACGTTTAGAAACTAAAAATTATGCTCGAGAACTAAAAGCAATCACGCGTTCAAAAAAGCCTGCCCGCATTTCAAAAAGAAAGTTTGCATGCCAGAAACAACGCCTAAATGCCAAAAAGAAAGTTTACTTGCCAAAAAGAACATACAAAAGCAAAAAAGAACGTTTGGAAACTAAAAATCATGCTCGAGAACTAAAAGCAATCTCGCGTTCTAAAATGCCTGCCCGCATTTCAAAAAGAAAGTTTGCATGCTAGAAACAAAGCCCAAATGCCAAAAAGAAAGTTTACTTGTCAAAAAGAACACACGAAAGCCAAAAAGAACGTTTGAAAACTAAAAATCATGCTCGAGAACAAAAAAGCACTCTCGCGTTCAAAAAAGCATGCCCGCATTTCAAAAAGAAGTTTGCATGCCAGAAACAACGCCCAAATGCCAAAAAGAAAGTTTACTTGCCAAAAAGAATATACAAAAGCAAAAAAGAATGTTTGGAAACTAAAAATCATGCTCGAGAACTAAAAGCAATCTCGCGTTCTAAAAAGCCTGCCCGCATTTCAAAAAGAAAGTTTACATGCTAGAAACAACGCCGAAAAGCTAAAAAGAAAGTTTACTTGCGAAAAAAAACACACAAAATCCAAAAAGAACATTTGGAAACTAAAAATTATGCTCGAGAACAAAAAAGCACTCTCCCGTTCAAAAAAGCATGCCCGCATTTCAAAAAGAATGTTTGCATGCCAGAAACAACGCCCAAATGCCAAAAATAAAGTTTACTTGTCAAAAAGAACACACGAAAGCCAAAAAGAACGTTTGAAAACTAAAAATCATGCTTGAGAACAAAAAAGCACTCTCGCGTTCAAAAAAGCATGCCCGCATTTCAAAAAGAAAGTTTGCATGCCAGAAATAACGCCCAAATGCCAAAAAGAAAGTTTACTTGCCAAAAAGAACGTTTGGAAACTAAAAATCATGCTCGAGAACTAAAAGCAATCTCGCGTTCTAAAAAGCCTGCCCGCATTTCAAAAAGAAAGTTTGCATGCTAGAAACAACGCCGAAAAGCTAAAAAGAAAGTTTACTTGCCAAAAAGAACACACAAAATCTAAAAAGAACATTTGGAAACAAAAAATTATGCTCGAGAACAAAAAAGCACTCTCCCGTTCAAAAAAGCATGCCCGCATTTTAAAAAGAAAGTTTGCATGCCAGAAACAACGCCCAAATGCCAAAAAGAAAGTTTACTTGCCAAAAAGAACACACAAAAGCCAAAAAGAACGTTTAGAAACTAAAAATTATGCTCGAGAACTAAAAGCAATCACGAGTTCAAAAATGCCTGCCCGCATTTCAAAAAGAAAGTTTGCATGCCAGAAACAACGCCCAAATGCCAAAAAGAAAGTTTACTTGTCAAAAAGAAAACACGAAAGCCAAAAAGAACGTTTGGAAACTAAAAATCATGCTCGAGAACAAAAAAGCACTCTCGCGTTCAAAAAAGCATGCCCGCATTTCAAAAAGAAAGTTTGCATGCCAGAAACAACGCCCAAATGCCAAAAAGAAAGTTTACTTGCCAAAAAGAACACACAAAAGCCAAAAAGAACGTTTGGAAACTAAAAATTATGCTCGAGAACTAAAAGCAATCACGCGTTCAAAAAAGCCTGCCCGCATTTCAAAAAGAAAGTTTGCATGCCAGAAACAACGCCTAAATGCCAAAAAGAAAGTTTACTTGCCAAAAAGAACACACAAAAGCCAAAAAGAACGTTTGGAAACTAAAAATCATGCTCGAGAACTAAAAGCAATCTCGCGTTCAAAAAAGCCTGCCCGCATTTCAAAAAGAAAGTTTGCATGCCAGAAACAACGCCCAAATGCCAAAAAGAAAGTTTACTTGTCAAAAAGAACACACGAAAGCCAAAAAGAACGTTTGGAAACTAAAAATCATGCTCGAGAACAAAAAAGCACTCTCGCGTTCAAAAAAGCATGCCCGCATTTCAAAAAGAAAGTTTGCATGCCAGAAACAACGCCCAAATGCCAAAAAAAAGTTTACTTGCCAAAAAAAACATACAAAAGCAAAAAAGAATGTTTGGAAACTAAAAATCATGCTCGAGAACTAAAAGCAATCTCGCGTTCTAAAAAGCCTGCCCGCATTTCAAAAAGAAAGTTTACATGCTAGAAACAACGCCGAAAAGCTAAAAAGAAAGTTTACTTGCGAAAAAGAACACACAAAATCCAAAAAGAACATTTGGAAACTAAAAATTATGCTCGAGAACAAAAAAGCACTCTCCCGTTCAAAAAAGCATGCCCGCATTTCAAAAAGAATGTTTGCATGCCAGAAACAACGCCCAAATGCCAAAAAGAAAGTTTCCTTGTCAAAAAGAACACACGAAAGCCAAAAAGAACGTTTGGAAACTAAAAATTATGCTCGAGAACTAAAAGCAATCACGCGTTCAAAAAAGCCTGCCCGCATTTCAAAAAGAAAGTTTGCATGCCAGAAACAACGCCCAAATGCCAAAAAGAAAGTTTACTTGTCAAAAAGAACACACGAAAGCCAAAAAGAACGTTTGGAAATAAAACATCATGCTCGAGAACTAAAAAGCACTCTCGCGTTCAAAAAAGCATGCCCGCATGCCAAAATAAAAGTTTTCCTGTAAAAAAGAATGCCCAAAAGCCAAAAACAAAGTTTGCTTGTCAAAAAGAACGCACGAAAAGCAAAAAGAACGTTTGGAAACAAAAAATCATGCTCGTGAACAAAAAAGCACTATCGCATTCAAAAAAGCATGCCCGCATTTCAAAAAGAAAGTTTGCATGCCAGAAACAACGCCCAAATGCCAAAAAGAAAGTTTACTTGCCAAAAAGAACACACAAAAGCCAAAAAGAACGTTTGGAAACTAAAAATTATGCTCGAGAACTAAAAGCAATCACGCATTGAAAAAAGCCAGCCCGCATTTCAAAAAGAAAGTTTGCATGCCAGAAACAACGCCCAAATGCCAAAAAGAAAGTTTACTTGCCAAAAAGAACACACAAAATCCAAAAAGAACGTATGGAAACGAAAAATTATGCTCGAGAACTAAAAGCAATCTCGCGTTCAAAAAAGCCTGCCCGCATTTCAAAAGGAAAGTTTGCATGCTTGAAACAACGGCAAAAGGCCAAAAAGAAAGTTTACTTGCCAAAAAGAACACATGAAAGCCGAAAAGAACGTTTGAAAATAAAAAATCATGCTAGAGAACTAAAAAGCACTCTCGCGTTCAAAAAAGCATGCCCGCATGCCAAAATAAAAGTTTTCATGCAAAAAAGAATGCCCAAAAGCCAAAAACAAAGTTTGCTTGTCAAAAAGAACGCACGAAAGGCAAAAAGAACTTTTGGAAACTAAAAATCATGCTCGTGAACAAAAAAGCACTATCGCATTCAAAAAAGCATGCCCGCATTTCAAAAAGAAAGTTTGCATGCTAGAAACAACGCCGAAAAGCCAAAAAGAAAGTTTACTTGCGAAAAAGAACACACGAAAGCCAAAAAGAACGTTTGGAAACAAAAAATCATGCTCGAGAACTAAAAAGCACTGTCTCGTTCAAAAAAGCATGCCCGCAAGCCAAAATAAAAGTTTTCATGCGAAAAAGAACGCCCAAAAGCCAAAAACAAAGTTTGCTTGTCAAAAAGAACGCACGAAAGCCAAAAAGAACTTTTGAAAACTAAAAATCATGCTCGAGAACAAAAAAGCACTCTCGCGTTCAAAAAAGCATGCCCGCATTTCAAAAAGAATGTTTGCATGCCAGAAACAACACCCAAATGCCAAAAAGAAAGTTTACTTGCCAAAAAGAACACACAAAAGCCAAAAAGAACGTTGGGAAACTAAAAATTATGCTCGAGAATTAAAAGCAATCACGCGTTCAAAAAAGCCTGCCCCGCATTTCGAAAAGAAAGTTTGCATGCCAGAAACAACGCCCAAATGCCAAAAAGAAAGTTTACTTGTCAAAAAGAACGCACGAAAGCCAAAAAGAACGTTTGGAAACTAAAAATTATGCTCGAGAACTAAAAGCAATCACCCGTTCAAAAAAGCCTGCCCGCATTTCAAAAAGAAAGTTTGCATGCCAGAAACAACGCCCAAATGCCAAAAGGAAAGTTTACTTGTCAAAAAGAACACACGAAAGCCAAAAAGAACGTTTGGAAACTAAAAATCATGCTCGAGAACAAAAAAGCACTCTCGTTTTCAAAAGAGCATGCCCGCATTTCAAAAAGATAGTTTGCATGCCAGAAACAATGCTCAAGTGCCAAAAAGAAAGTTTACTTGCCAAAAAGAACACACAAAAGCCAAAAAGAACGTTTGGAAACTAAAAATTATGCTCGAGAACTAAAAGCAATCACGCGTTCAAAAAAGCCTGCCCGCATTTCAAAAAGAAAGTTTGCATGCCAGAAACAACGCCCAAATGCCAAAAAGAAAGTTTACTTGTCAAAAAGAACACACGAAAGCCAAAAAGAACATTTGGAAACTAAAAATTATGCTCGAGAACTAAAAGCAATCACGCGTTCAAAAAAGCCTGCCCGCATTTTAAAAAGAAAGTTTGCATGCCAGAAACAACGCTCAAATGCCAAAAAGAAAGTTTACTTGCCAAAAAGAACACAAAAAAGCCAAAAAGAACGTTTGGAAACTAAAAATTATGCTCGAGAACTAAAAGCAATCACGCGTTCAAAAAAGCCTGCCCGCATTTCGAAAAGAAAGTTTGCATGCCAGAAACAATGCCCAAATGCCAAAAAGAAAGTTTACTTGTCAAAAAGAACACACGAAAGCCAAAAAGAACGTTTGAAAACTAAAAATCATGCTCGAGAACAAAAAAGCACTCTCGCGTTCAAAAAAGTATGCCCGCATTTCAAAAAGAAAGTTTGCATGCCAGAAACAACGCCCAAATGCCAAAAAGAAAGTTTACTTGCCAAAAAGAACACACGGAAGCCAAAAAGAACGTTTGGAAACTAAAAATCATGCTCGAGAACAAAAAAGCACTCTCGTTTTCAAAAGAGCATGCCCGCATTTCAAAAAGATAGTTTGCATGCCAGAAACAATGCTCAAGTGCCAAAAAGAAAGTTTACTTGCCAAAAAGAACACACAAAAGCCAAAAAGAACGTTTGGAAACTAAAAATTATGCTCGAGAACTAAAAGCAATCACGCGTTCAAAAAAGCCTGCCCGCATTTCAAAAAGAAAGTTTGCATGCCAGAAACAACGCCCAAATGCCAAAAAGAAAGTTTACTTGTCAAAAAGAACACACGAAAGCCAAAAAGAACATTTGGAAACTAAAAATTATGCTCGAGAACTAAAAGCAATCACGCGTTCAAAAAAGCCTGCCCGCATTTCAAAAAGAAAGTTTGCATGCCAGAAACAACGCCCAAATGCCAAAAAGAAAGTTTACTTGCCAAAAAGAACACACAAAAGCCAAAAAGAACGTTTGGAAACTAAAAATTATGCTCGAGAACTAAAAGCAATCACGCGTTCAAAAAAGCCTGCCCGCATTTCAAAAAGAAAGTTTGCATGCCAGAAACAATGCCCAAATGCCAAAAAGAAAGTTTACTTGTCAAAAAGAACACACGAAAGCCAAAAAGAACGTTTGAAAACTAAAAATCATGCTCGAGAACAAAAAAGCACTCTCGCGTTCAAAAAAGTATGCCCGCATTTCAAAAAGAAAGTTTGCATGCCAGAAACAACGCCCAAATGCCAAAAAGAAAGTTTACTTGCCAAAAAGAACACACAAAAGCCAAAAAGAACGTTTGGAAACTAAAAATTATGCTCGAGAACTAAAAACAATCACGCGTTCAAAAAAGCCTGCCCGCATTTCAAAAAGAAAGTTTGCATGCCAGAAACAACGCCCAAATGCCAAAAAGAAAGTTTACTTGCCAAAAAGAACACACAAAATCCAAAAAGAACGTTTGGAAACTAAAAATTATGCTCGAGAACTAACAGCATTCACGCGTTCAAAAAAGCCTGCCCGCATTTCAAAAAGAAAGTTTGCATGCCAGAAACAACGCCCAAATGCCAAAAAGAAAGTTTACTTGTCAAAAAGAACACACGAAAGCCAAAAAGAACGTTCGAAAACTAAAAATCATGCTCGAGAACAAAAAAGCACTCTCGCGTTCAAAAAAGCATGCCCGCATTTAAAAAAGAAAGTTTGCATGCCAGAAACAACGCCCAAATGCCAAAAAGAAAGTTTACTTGCCAAAAAGAACATACAAAAGCCAAAAAGAACGTTTGGAAACTAAAAATCATGCTCGAGAACTAAAAGCAATCACGCGTTCAAAAAAGCCTGCCCGCATTTCAAAAGGAAAGTTTGCATGCCAGAAACAACGTCAAAATGCCAAAAAGAAAGTTTACTTGTCAAAAAGAACACACGAAAGCCAAAAAGAACGTTTGGAAACTAAAAATTATGCTCGAGAACTAAAAACAATCACGCGTTCAAAAAGCCTGCCCGCATTTCAAAAAGAAAGTTTGCATGCCAGAAACAACGCCCAAATGCCAAAAAGAAAGTTTACTTGTCAAAAAGAACGCACGAAAGCCAAAAAGAACTTTTGAAAACTAAACATTATGCTCGAGAACAAAAAAGCACTCTCTCGTTCAAAAAAGCATGCCCGCATTTCAAAAAGAATGTTTGCATGCCAGAAACAACGCCCAAATGCCAAAAAGAAAGTTTACTTGCCAAAAAGAACATACAAAAGCAAAAAAGAACGTTTGGAAACTAAAAATCATGCTCGAGAACTAAAAGCAATCTCGCGTTCTAAAAAGCCTGCCCGCATTTCAAAAAGAAAGTTTGCATGCTAGAAACAACGCCGAAAAGCTAAAAAGAAAGTTTACTTACCAAAAAGAACACACAAAATCCAAAAAGAACATTTGGAAACTAAAAATTATGCTCGAGAACAAAAAAGCACTCTCCCGTTCAAAAAAGCATGCCCGCATTTCAAAAAGAATGTTTGCATGACAGAAACAACGCCCAAATGCCAAAAAGAAAGTTTACTTGCCAAGAAGAACACACAAAAGCCAAAAAGAACGTTTGGAAACTAAAACTTATGCTCGAGAACTAAAAACAATCACGCGTTCAAAAAGCCTGGCCGCATTTGAAAAAGAAAGTTTGCATGCCAGAAACAACGCCCAAATGCCAAAAAGAAAGTTTACTTGTCAAAAAGAACGCATGAAAGCCAAAAAGAACTTTTGAAAACTAAAAATCATGCTCGCGAACAAAAAAGCACTCTCGCATTCAAAAAAGCATGCCCGCATTTCAAAAAGAATGTTTGCATGCCAGAAACAACGCCCAAATGCCAAAAAGAAAGTTTACTTGCCAAAAAGAACACACAAAAGCCAAAAAGAACGTTTGGAAACTAAAAATTATGCTCGAGAACTAAAAGCAATCACGCGTTCAAAAAAGCCTGCCCGCATTTCAAAAAGAAAGTTTGCATGCCAGAAACAACGCCCAAATGCCAAAAAGAAAGTTTACTTGTCAAAAAGAACACACGAAAGCCAAAAAGAACGTTTGGAAACTAAAAATTATGCTCGAGAACTAAAAGCAATCACGCGTTCAAAAAAGCCTGCCCGCATTTCAAAAAGAAAGTTTGCATGCCAGAAACAACGCCCAAATGCCAAAAAGAAAGTTTACTTGTCAAAAAGAACACACGAAAGCCAAAAAGAACATTTGGAAACTAAAAATTATGCTCGAGAACTAAAAGCAATCACGCGTTCAAAAAAGCCTGCCCGCATTTTAAAAAGAAAGTTTGCATGCCAGAAACAACGCCCAAATGCCAAAAAGAAAGTTTACTTGTCAAAAAGAACACACGAAAGCCAAAAAGAACGTTTGAAACTAAAAATTATGCTCGAGAACTAAAAGCAATCACGCGTTCAAAAAAGCCTGCCCGCATTTCAAAAAGACAGTTCGCATGCCAGAAACAACGCCCAAATGCCAAAAAGAAAGTTTACTTGTCAAAAAGAACACACGAAAGCCAAAAATCACGTTTGGAAACTAAAAATCATGCTCGAGAACAAAAAAGCACTCTCGCATTCAAAAGAGCATGCCCGCATTTCAAAAACAAAGTTTGCATGCCAGAAACAATGCTCAAATGCCAAAAAGAAAGTTTACTTGCCAAAAAGAACACACAAAAGCCAAAAAGAACGTTTGGAAACTAAAAATTATGCTCGAGAACTAAAAGCAATCACGCGTTCAAAAAAGCCTGCCCGCATTTCAAAAAGAAAGTTTGCATGCCAGAAACAAAGCCCAAATGCCAAAAAGAAAGTTTACTTGTCAAAAAGAACACACGAAAGCCAAAAAGAACGTTTGAAAACTAAAAATCATGCTCGAGAACAAAAAAGCACTCTCGCGTTCAAAAAAGCATGCCCGCATTTCAAAAAGACAGTTTGCATTCCAGAAACAACGCCCAAAAGCCAAAAGAATGCACGAAAGCCAAAAAGAACGTTTGGAAACTAAATATCATGCTCGAGAACAAAAAAGCACTCTCGCGTTCAAAAAAGCATGCCCGCATTTCAAAAAGACAGTTTGCATGCCAGAAACAACGCCCAAAAGCCAAAAAGAACATTTGGAAACTAAAAATCATGCTCGAGAACTAAAAGGAAATTTCGCGTTCAAAAAAGCATGCCCGCATTTCAAAAAGACAGTTTGCATGCCAGAAACAACGCCCAAAAGCAAAAAGAATGCACGAAAGCCAAAAAGAACGTTTGGAAACTAAATATCATGCTCGAGAACAAAAAAGCACTCTCGCGTTCAAAAAACCATGCCCGCATTTCAAAAAGACAGTTTGCATTCCAGAAACAACGCCCAAAAGCCAAAAGAATGCACGAAAGCCAAAAAGAACGTTTGGAAACTAAATATCATGCTCGAGAATAAAAAAGCACTCTCGCGTTCAAAAAACCATGCCCGCATTTCAAAAAGACAGTTTGCATGCCAGAAACAACGCCCAAAAGCCAAAAGAATGCACGAAAGCCAAAAAGAACATTTGGAAACTAAATATCATGCTCGAGAACAAAAAAGCACTCTCGCGTTCAAAAAAGCATGCCCGCATTTCAAAAAGACAGTTTGCATGCCAGAAACAACGCCCAAAAGCCAAAAGAATGCACGAAAGCCAAAAAGAACGTTTGGAAACTAAATATCATGCTCGAGAACAAAAAAGCACTCTCGCGTTCAAAAAAGCATGCCCGCATTTCAAAAAGACAGTTTGCATGCCAGAAACAACGCCCAAAAGCCAAAAGAATGCACGAAAGCCAAAAAGAACGTTTGGAAACTAAAAATCATGCTCGAGAACTAAAAAGCAATCTCGCGTTCAAAAAACCATGCCCGCATTTCAAAATGAAAGTTTGCATGCCAGAAACAACGCCCAAAAGCCAAAAGAATGCATGAAAGCCAAAAAGAACGTTTGGAAACTAAATATCATGCTCAAGAATAAAAAAGCACTCTCGCGTTCAAAAAAGCATGCGCGCATTTCAAAAAGAAAGTTTGCATGCCAGAAACAACGCCTAAAAGCCAAAAAGAAAGTTAACTTGCCGAAAAGAACACACGAAACCAAAAAAGAACGTTTGGAAACTAAAAATCATGCTCGAGAACTAAAAAGCACTCTAGCGTTCAAAAAAGCATGCCCGCATGCCAAAATAAAAGTTTTCATGTAAAAAAGAACGCCCAAAAGCCAAAAAGAACATTTGGAAACTAAAAATCATGCTCGAGAACTAAAAGGAAATTTCGCGTTCAAAAAAGCATGCCCGCATTTCAAAAAGACAGTTTGCATGCCAGAAACAACGCCTAAAAGCCAAAAAGAAAGTTAACTTGCCGAAAAGAACACACGAAACCAAAAAAGAACGTTTGGAAACTAAAAATCATGCTCGAGAACTAAAAAGCACTCTAGCGTTCAAAAAAGCATGCCCGCATGCCAAAATAAAAGTTTTCATGTAAAAAAGAACGCCCAAAAGCCAAAAAGAACATTTGGAAACTAAAAATCATGCTCGAGAACTAAAAGGAAATTTCGCGTTCAAAAAAGCATGCCCGCATTTCAAAAAGACAGTTTGCATGCCAGAAACAACGCCCAAAAGCCAAAAGAATGCACGAAAGCCAAAAAGAACGTTTGGAAACTAAATATCATGCTCGAGAACAAAAAAGCACTCTCGCGTTCAAAAAAGCATGCCCGCATTTCAAAAAGACAGTTTGCATGCCAGAAACAACGCCCAAAAGCCAAAAGAATGCACGAAAGCCAAAAAGAATGTTTGGAAACTAAATATCATGCTCGAGAACAAAAAAGCACTCTCGCGTTCAAAAAAGCATGCCCGCATTTCAAAAAGACAGTTTGCATGCCAGAAACAACGCCCAAAAGCCAAAAGAATGCACGAAAGCCAAAAAGAACGTTTGGAAACTAAATATCATGCTCGAGAACTAAAAAGCAATCTCGCGTTCAAAAAACCATGCCCGCATTTCAAAATGAAAGTTTGCATGCCAGAAACAACGCCCAAAAGCCAAAAGAATGCACGAAAGCCAAAAAGAACGTTTGGAAACTAAATATCATGCTCGAGAACAAAAAAGCACTCTCGCGTTCAAAAAAGCATGCCCGCATTTCAAAAAGACAGTTTGCATGCCAGAAACAACGCCCAAAAGCCAAAAGAATGCACGAAAGCCAAAAAGAACGTTTGGAAACTAAATATCATGCTCGAGAACAAAAAAGCACTCTCGCGTTCAAAAAAGCATGCCCGCATTTCAAAAAGACAGTTTGCATGCCAGAAACAACGCCCAAAAGCCAAAAGAATGCACGAAAGCCAAAAAGAACGTTTGGAAACTAAAAATCATGCTCGAGAACTAAAAAGCAATCTCGCGTTCAAAAAACCATGCCCGCATTTCAAAATGAAAGTTTGCATGCCAGAAACAACGCCCAAAAGCCAAAAGAATGCATGAAAGCCAAAAAGAACGTTTGGAAACTAAATATCATGCTCAAGAATAAAAAAGCACTCTCGCGTTCAAAAAAGCATGCGCGCATTTCAAAAAGAAAGTTTGCATGCCAGAAACAACGCCTAAAAGCCAAAAAGAAAGTTAACTTGCCGAAAAGAACACACAAAACCAAAAAAGAACGTTTGGAAACTAAAAATCATGCTCGAGAACTAAAAAGCACTCTAGCGTTCAAAAAAGCATGCCCGCATGCCAAAATAAAAGTTTTCATGTAAAAAAGAACGCCCAAAAGCCAAAAAGAACATTTGGAAACTAAAAATCATGCTCGAGAACTAAAAGGAAATTTCGCGTTCAAAAAAGCATGCCCGCATTTCAAAAAGACAGTTTGCATGCCAGAAACAACGCCCAAAAGCAAAAAGAATGCACGAAAGCCAAAAAGAACGTTTGGAAACTAAATATCATGCTCGAGAACAAAAAAGCACTCTCGCGTTCAAAAAAGCATGCCCGCATTTCAAAAAGACAGTTTGCATTCCAGAAACAACGCCCAAAAGCCAAAAGAATGCACGAAAGCCAAAAAGAACGTTTGGAAACTAAATATCATGCTCGAGAACAAAAAAGCACTCTCGCGTTCAAAAAAGCATGCCCGCATTTCAAAAAGACAGTTTGCATGCCAGAAACAACGCCCAAAAGCCAAAAGAATGCACGAAAGCCAAAAAGAACATTTGGAAACTAAATATCATGCTCGAGAACAAAAAAGCACTCTCGCGTTCAAAAAAGCATGCCCGCATTTCAAAAAGACAGTTTGCACCACGTTCCAAAAACCTAGAAAGAAAGATAAAGGAAATAAAAGTTTGCATGCTAAAGAGAACACTTTACTCTAGTGTAGAATTAAAACGCTCTGCATGGTTGGGAGTTAGGTTTTAGGGTTTCGGCGCCGTTTTGCAATTCCGGACATCTTCCGTTCTGATTCTGATCTTCTGTTCTTCTTCAAAGTTGTAGAACGTGCAATGACATGCAACTTTGAATCAAGAAACTCGTGATTTGGCATTGTTTTCACAGAGTTACGGCAGTCTCAATATCTATGCGCTGGTTTGTTTTTTTAATTAGGGTTTCAGCGCCGTTTTGCTATTTTGGCCCTGTTCCGTTTGGATTCAGTTAATATTTCCTTCTTCAAGATTGTAGATCATGATTTTCTATGCAAGCTAGAATTAAGAACTTTGTGATTTGGGGTTTACAGCACTGAGTTACGTCCTTTTCAAGTTTTCTATTCTGGTTTGTGTTTTTTCTCTAGGGTTTCTCTGGTTCTATCATGGAGAATCCTCCCTGTTCTATATCTTCCTTTGCTGGTTTTCCCTCTCTCTTGGAAGCTAGTAGGGTTTCGAATAAGGCTATTTCCCATGGAGATGGATTAAGTCCTCAAATTGAAAATATTTTACCTGGTACCAATACTATTTGCAATGAAGCTGGTTTGTCTCATGAGATTGAAGGTTTATCAGCTAGGGGGCAGCAAAGGAAAGTTATTCCTGACTCCTCCCCTATGGTCCAACTTGAGGAGGTCTCCCAAAATAAAGGTATCTCTATCACTCATTCTTTGGTGAATAAAGATTCTAACATTGTTGCAGGTCAATTGCCTCTTATAATTTCCGAAAAAAGCACTTTTTCTTATAGTAATGTGCTGAAAGGTGCTCAAAATGGTCCAATTATGAGTAAGCCTATGAACCTAAAATTCTACCAGCCCTTACAAAGTGGTAATAGAACGTGTGTCTCCCCACCCATGGAAGTTGCAGAGGATGGCTCTAAAGCTTGGAAGAACTGCTTGGTGGGTTATTTTATTGAGAAGAAGCTCCCATTCTCTCTTGTTAACAATATTGCTAAGAAGATTTGGGGTAATTATGGTCTTCTAGAGGTGCTCGCAAATGAAAAAGGGTTCTATTTTTTCAAGTTCTCAGATGATGACTCTTGCTCTACAGTTCTTGAGGCTGGTCCATGGCTTTTTGCTGGAAGAATGATAATTCTTAAGAAATGGCACTCTCGGCTTGTTTTAACGAAAGAATCTTGCTCTAAGGTTCCAGTATGGGTCAAGTTTTTTAATATTCCTCATGAATATTGGACTGAAAAGGGGCTAAGCTATATTGCTAGTGCTATTGGGAAGCCTCTTTATGCTGATAGCCTAACTGAATCAATGAAAAGAATTTCGTACGCTAGAATTTGTGTCGAAATTGATGCTACTAGCAAGTTTGTTGATTCTTTTGATTTACTTATGGGCGATTGTGATGAGCTCAATAATGGGGAGAGTGTTGAAATTCTGGTTGAATACCAATGGAGACCAAAGATTTGTCTGGAGTGCAAATCGTTTGGTCATTCTACTGCAACCTGCCCAAGTCTAAAGCATGTGGAAGGCAGATTCGATGAGAACCGTGGTTCCAAAGTGAAGCAAGAATGGGTGAAGATCAATCGTGGTGCTGCAGCTCATGTATCCAACTCTTCAGGGAACCTTTCTAGAGGAGATGCAACCCTTGTTCCCTCACCTAGTGTGAATACGGAGCCTCTTCCTCTTTCCATATCGTATTTGAATGTTGATGAAGTCATTGCCGCTGGTCATTCTGAAATTGAGCCTCCATTGTGTCCTACCAACATGCCTATCGAGAATCAATGCAATGTCCTCTCTAAGGAGAGTGTTGTTGATACCTCTAACAAGTTCTCTGCTCTTGATGAGAATGGTTATAGTGTCCTTTCTAAGGATAGTGTTGTTGACTGTAGTGATGATGACTCTCCTACCACAGCCTCTCCGGATCATTCCCTATGGCTCTCAAAGATTAAGAACATTGATGGGGTTCCTATCATTGGGCTTTCTAGCACTCCAGAGTCCTCTAGTACCAAGAAGAAGAAGAAGAAGAAGAAACGGTCCGCAAAGAAAGGAATGGATAACAGCTTGCAAGCTAAGGTGAAATCTCTTCAACCTCTTAATGATTAATTTAGCTTGTTGGAACATTAGGGGTCTGAATGCTACCCCTAAACAATTAGAAGTTAAGAAGATGATACTTGACCACAAGCTTAGTCTAGTTTGTTTAATTGAGACAAGAGTAAGTATGATCCATAAGCCTCTTGTAGTCAATTCAGTTTTCACGGATTGGGAAATGTTTGACAATTACAATAGTCATGATCTTGGTAGAATTTGGATTGGTTGGGATCCTAGGATCCTCAATATCACTAAATTGTTTGAAACTGATCAGATTATACATTGCCAAGCTCATATTTTGGATGGTAATGACAGGTTCCATATCTCTTTTGTTTACGGTTCTAATGTTGATAGTTCTAGAAGAGCTCTTTGGCATAGTATATGCTCTAATCAGCAAGATACTCCTTGGATGGTTCTTGGTGATTTCAATGTCTCTAGGAGGGTGAATGAGTCAGTTGGGGGTTCATCACGTATTTCCTCAGCTATGGAAGAGTTTAATGACTGTCTTTATGTTTCTGATCTTGATGACCTTCGTTTCTCCGGTTTTCTCCACACTTGGTGTAATAAGAGAAGAATTGGCTGCATCTCTAAGAAGTTGGATAGAGTTCTTGTTAATAAGGAATGGATGACCAAGTTTGAGCACTCTGAAGCCATTTTTCTTCCTCCTAGCATCTCGGATCACAGCCCATCTTTGGTTAAGCTCGGATTGCAAGGTAATAAGAAGAATTGCCCTTTTAAAATTTTCAATTTTCTTACGGAAAGGGAAGACTTTCTTCCTTTGGTTGAGAGTTGTTGGCAGGAGAATTTTCATGGCAATATGCAATTTCAGCTTTGCTCTAAGCTCCGAAATTTAAAGAAGGTTTTAAAGTCCTTAACAAGAATATAGTGGGGGATTTGATGGTTAAATCTATTGAGGCCAAGGCTGCTCTTGTTGATTGCCAAAGTCTTCTTGATCTGCAGCCTCTTAATGAAGGCCTTAGAATGCAAGAGAAGGAGCTTATGAGCTCTTACACTTTGGCTCTTCATACGGAGGAGGATTTTTTGAGGCAAAAATCTAGAGTTCAATGGCTTAAGGCTGGTGACCGTAACACCTCCTATTTTTTCAAAGTCATCAATGGAAGACGCAATAGAAGTAAGATCCTCTCTATTACTGGAGAAGATGGTTCCTTGATTGAAGGAGATACTCAAATAAAATCTGAGGCTGTTCGTCACTTCCAAAATATTCTTGGTTGCTCTTTGCCTTCCAGACATGGTTCTCGTCCTTTGAGAAATGTTATTGATAAACACATCTCCACTGATCAAGCTGATTTCATGAGTAAAGAGGTCACAAATGAAGAAATTCGTGAGGTTTGCTTTTCTCTCCACCCTAATAAGGTTCCTGGTCCAGATGGATTTAATGCTCATTTCTTCAAGAAGACGTGGCACATTGTTGGTGATGATGTTATTAATGCTGTTCAAGAATTCTTTCGTACTGGCCTACTTCTTAAAGAGCTCAATGCTACGATTCTTACTTTGGTCCCTAAGGTCCCTAACCCGTCTAAAATGACAGACTTTAGACCAATCTCTTGCTGCAACAATCTCTTGCTGCAACACTCTCTACAAGATCATTGCTAAGATCATTGCCAATAGAATCAAGCCTTGTCTTCCTGGTATTATTAGCCCCTCCCAATCAGCTTTTGTGGCTGGTAGGAGAATTGGTGACAACATTCTTCTTGTCCAAGAGCTAATGAGAAATTACCACAAAGATGACGGTACGCCAAAGTTGGCCCTTAAGGTGGATTTGAAGAAAGCATTTGATATGGTTGATTGGGGCTTCTTACTTGACACTCTTGCTGCGTTTCAGTTTCCTTTGAAAGTCATAAATTGGATTAGAGCTTGCCTTACTACTCCTAAGTTCTCTATCTCTATTAATGGTGAGCTTGCTGGTTTCTTCTCCGGAAAGAGGGGTCTTCGACAAGGGGACCCTATGTCTCCATATCTCTTTGTTATGGCTATGGAGGTCCTCTCGAAACTTTTAGCCAATCATATTGCGGACTCTCCTAACTTCAAATATCATTGGAAGTGCGACAAGATTAAGCTTTCTCACCTTTGCTTTGCTGATGATCTTATTATGCTTTGCCAGGGTTCCTATCATTCAGCTCTTGTTCTCAAATCAGCCCTTGATGAGTTCTCCTTGTTGTCTGGTCTTGGTGCTAATCATGCTAAGAGCAACACTTTCATTTCTGGAGTGCCCGATGTAATTAGTCAGCAGCTCATCAACCTTTTTGGTTACACGGTCGGTTCCCTTCCTATTCGTTATTTGGGGATTCCTATTATCTCTTCTAAATTGAATTTGCATGATTGCTCTCCCTTGTTGATAAAGTTTCGAGTAGACTTTCTTCTTGGTTGAATCGGTGCCTTCTTATGCTGGTCGTCTTCAACTTATTATCTCGGTCTTAACCAGTAGTCAAGTGTTTTGGGCTAGTCATCTTTGTCTTCCTAAAAAGGTCTTAAAGGTTATTGAGCAGAAATTCGTAGCTTTTTATGGAATGGGGTTGAGGGTAGCAGCAAAGGTCTAAAATTGCTTGGTCTGATATTTGTATTCCTAAAAAGAGGGTGGTCTTGGAATCAAGGACCTCTCTTTGTGGAATAAGGCGCTAATGATTAGGCACATTTGGAATCTGGTTTATGGCACTAATAATCTTTGGACTTCTTGGATCAATGCCTACCACCTCAAAGGTTCAAGTTTGTGGGAGGTGAAAGCTCCTCATACCTGTTCTTGGAATTGGAGAAAGCTTCTTCATCTTAGGCCTTTAGTTCGTCCTTTATTTCAGCACATTATTGGTAGTGGCTTGAAACACTTCCTTATGGTTTGATAATTGGCACCCTGATGGCCCTATTTGTTCGAAATGGAGTTCCCGTGTTATCTACGATTCTGGTCTCCTATAAATGCAAAGGTTAATGCCATTGTCCGTGGTGATAATTGGAGATGGCCTGTTGCTATGTCAATTGATCTTGCTGAAATAAAGAGTCGTATGCCTTCTTACAATCCAAACTCCATTTTAGATGATATTATTCGGTGGCTCCCCTCTCCAAATGGTATTTATTCTGCTGCTTCTGCTATGGAGTCTTTTAGAACCCATCACTCTCTTGTTCCTTGGTTAATATTGTGTGGTTCCCTCAGAATATTCCAAAGATGGGTTTCATCCTTTGGTTGGCTATTAAAGGTAGGCTTTCTACCTTGGACCGGGTTTCAGCGCTACGATCCTCAAGTATTGCTACATGTGTCCTTTGCAATTCTCAAAATGAAACTCATGCCCACCTTTTCTTGAGTGTTTGTATAGCAAAGCCATTGGACTCATCTCTTGAACAAGTGTGGTTGTACTTGGATGGTCTCAGCTGGAATGATTTAATTGATTGGATTTCCATTCATTGGAAAGGGAAATCTCCTCCACTGTGACTAAAAAGCTTTGCCTTGCAGTGGCTGTCTACTTATTTGGAGAGAGCGCAATTGTCGTATTTTTAAGAGCTCTAGAAGGCTAATGCAGAGGTTACCCGGACCATTATTGACACTATTCGTGGCCAGCTTTGTTATTTGAAGGATTGGCCTCTGATTGCTATGAATTGGAATGTAACTCTAGATGATACTTGGTGTTGTGGCTGTTTGTTTGCTTTCTTTAGTGTTTTTTTTGCATTGTTAAAGCTTTTGTTTAGCGCTTGTTTATGAGCTGTTGTTTTAAGCTTTTTGTTGAGCTTGTTTGGGCCTTAATGCTCTGGTTCTTTGTGTCCTGGGGTATGCCCCTTGTATTTGTACATTCTTGTTCTTTTTCTATGATACTATTTATTTACCAAAAAAAAAAAAAAAAAAAAAACAACGCCCAAAAGCCAACCAGAATACGCAAGCCAAAAAGAACTTTGGAAACTAACTTCATGCCTACGAGAACGCAAACCAAAAGCACCTCTCGATG
>VAHF01000162.1:0-45876 GCA_008009225.1 Acer yangbiense | reverse complement strand
ATTTTGGTTGGATCACTATAGAATCATTAACGGCTACAAGAATATCAATACCTGAATTGAATTCTCTTGATTATCAGGTTGATATTTTGAATTTTTTTTTTTAAAGTTATGAGCTTGTATATTTTCCTATAGTTGTTATGTATATGCAGACGATATTTAAATGCGATTTTCAATATTGGTCAGAAGTTAGAACCTACCATAGTCATGATAATGGTTAGGAATTTCAACATATATATCTTGTTTTTTACAAAATAAAAAATGTTTAAGGTGTTTTTTATTATTATCGACACCAATTATTTTAAGATATATTTGAAAATTGGTATGCCTTTTAATTTTGTGTTTGTTTTGTATGGTACATACATATATAAGCCATCATATATTCAATGGCGGCCGATTTTATTTTATTTACTTAATTATATAAATAACTACTAAGCTTTCTACTATCTATGCGTAATGCATCATACATCTTTACAATTTGGTTTGATATGGTCACATGTAAGAGCTCATGTGACTTAGAGCATGTGACCATGTCAAATTTTAATGATGCATCGATGAAGCTAATGACACATTTGGCACATGCTACATCGTAATATACTTTATTGTATTCATTAAATCAAGACTCTCTAGAATGTATATTGTTTGATACAGTAAGATTCCTTAAGCCTTGTACTAAAAGTAATTAAGATTGTTAACAAATAAAACATTTCATATCAGAAATTATGTACACTAAAAATATGGTAAATCAGCAACATTAACATTCAAAAGCAAATTAAGAATATCTTGGACCACCACTCCAACCTCAGTATGAGGCACCACTTTCAAGCAGATCGCATTCACCAAGGAAAGGCATCCGACTCAAGCACCGTCGGCACGACCATTACCATAGGCCAAGCTAATACATTTTAAAATAGCAAGAGCCTCAGCTGTTTGGGGAGGAAAGCTTGCATTCAAATTTGGCACACAGAAGCTGAAAATAATAATAACGTGTCCTAAAGTAATCTAGAGGGGGGGAATAGATTTTAAACAATTTTACCCAATTTTTCGAGATTAGTCCAAATTACGAAAAAGCCCCAATCTAGTCAATATACAAAACCATACAAGTGCGGAATTTGAGGACACACAATATTTACGTGGAAACCCACACGGGGAAAACCACGGGCTGTTATGTGCGCCACACACGAGAACCTCGAATCCACTATTTGCAAATACGATTACAAATTAGGTTGACCACATCACACCTAAATTTACTAATCCGTCTTTGCTACCCGCGGGCCTTTAATAGTGACTCTAGTCCCTTGCTTGCAAACTACCTAAGAGATAAATACAAGACTTGTCTCTAAAGTGAAGAGATAGCACAACCTAAGGTGAATATGTGAAATACTCAAGATGCTAAAAATGCAAGGTTAGACATTTTAAGCTTATCTAGGCAAGGATGAACATGTTAGACAATCCTAGATATCATATTACTAGATGACATGCATAAACCAACACTAAATAAGCAACCAAAATCCTATATGCATTATCTATCACAATACTAAGTCAAGTCATAAAGATGCAATCTTGAAACTAAGTCAAGTCATAAAGATGCAATCTTGAATCAATTCAAGTGATAAAGAAGCTATCTTGTAAAGCAAGAACATATAGATATGAGAATGATGTTCTAGATACAAGTCATGTGAGCAAAACTAAAAACCCTAGATGAAATCAACCTAGAATTATGCTAGATGATAAATGAAAGATGCAATATGAAGGGTTTTGTGATTTGGAAGCTTAAAGATGAAGTCTTGATACCTTGGCTTGAAGATACTCAACCATGCTCTCAAAAGTGTAATTTTTGCTCTACAAACCGAGCCAAGACTATCAAGACATATATAAATGGGATCCAAGTGAAGTGACATCGTTTTTGAAAAAAACGGTTCAGATTCCCGTCAGCTGCGCTGGTGAAGCGCTGGACGACCAGCGCAACTCACCAGCAGCAGCGCCTTTAACTGGCAAGGGCGCTCGCGAGTGGCGCGCCTCAAGCGCAAGACCAGCGGCAACATTCTGGACGAGATGCGCTGGTGGAGCTTGCGCTGGTGACGACCAGCGCACCAACAGCGACAACCTACTGGAGGAGTTGCGCTGGAGGAGAGCGCCGGTGCAGACCAGCGCACGACCAGCGGTAGTCCACTGGACTAGTTGCGCTGGTCAGCTTGCGCTGGTGACACCAGCGCATGACCAGCGCACACAAACAAAAGTGCAAGGGTCAAAAGAAATGCATCCTAAGCCTAACTAGATATGCCATTTAATCACAAGATGTAAGAAGAGAGATTTAATACCCAATGATGAAAAAAAACTTCAAACACAACATACAAGTAAGAGTTATGCAAGTGTTGTGTGGTGTGCAACTACATCTCTTCAAAGTAGAGTAAGTCAAGATCTACCTTCCTTGAAGCTCTTGATCATGCAATGAGGTTTTCTTCCATCCTAAGCTATCCTTACATATAGAACCCCATTGTGATTTTGCCAACGAAATACGCCAATAAAAAATGAGGCACTTACAGAAGCCTTAACAAAACCATAGAGTCTGGCATAAGTTAAAATCTCTATGGTTTATCCTCTCGAAGTGAATTTCAACCCTGTTGTTAGAAATCCTTTCAGAAAGAATACCTTTTGTTATGATTGATATCTTTGAGAAAATTTCTGCTCTCCAAAGACCGAAAATTTACCTCTATTACGCGTGACCAATCACTAACCCAGCAGCAGCTACATATCTGTTTGATTCTCCATCTGAAATTTTAATGAGACTTTGCTCGATCAAGCAGAGACCTAGGCGACATGTGAGGTGAGTTGGGAAGCCGCCTGGAATATAGCCTCACTTTTGGAATTGTGACATGGATCCAAGTGAGTTTTGAGGCGAGTTAACGAGCTCGCCTAGGAAGTCGCCTTACTCTCTAGAAATACTTCCACTTTTTGCTCTTTTTCCATCGATTCCGTGTCCAATACCTAAATTGAATTCTCTTGATGTATATTGTTTGATACGGTAAGATTCCTTAAGCCTAGTACTAAAAGTAATTAAGATTGTTAACAAATAAAACATTTCATATCAGAAATTAAGTACACTAAAATATGGTAAATCAATGAGTTTAGCATAAGTTTTTTTTTTTTTTTTTTTTGAAAATGGAATCCATTGAACGAGAGAGAAAAGATTACAAAATATTTGGGATATCACCCAAAACCAGACTCTCCACAGATAAGGGACAGTCATCCAACCACACAGACACACATGCGTGATCAAGCGCAAATTCAGCCAAACCATGCGCAACCTTATTAGCTATTCTAGGGACAAAACTAATAGAAGCAACATTAACATTCAAAAGCAAATTAAGGATATCTTGGACCACCACTCCAACCTCAGTATGAGGCACCACTTTCAAGCAGATCGTATTCACCAAGGAAAGGGCATCCGACTCAAGCACCGCCGGCACAAGACCATTACCATAGGCCAGGCTAATACATTTTAAAATAGAAAGAGCCTCAGTTGTTTAGGGAGGAAAGCTTGCATTCAAATTTTGGCACACAGAAGCCTTAACAAAACCATAGAGTCTGGCATAAGTTAAAACCTCTATGGTTTATCCTCTCGGAGTGAATTTCAACCCTGTTGTTAGAAATCCTTTCGGAAAGAATACCTTTTGTTATGATTGATATCTTTGAGAAAATTTATGCTCTCCAAAGACCGAAAAATTTACCTCTATTACGCGTGACCAATCACTAAACCCAGCAGCAGCTACATATCTGTTTGATTCTCCATCTGAAATTTTAATGAGACTCTGCTTGATCAAGCAGAGACCTAGGCGACATGTGAGGCGAGTTGGGAAGCCGCCTGGAATATAGCCTCACTTTTGGAATTGTGACATGGATCCAAGTGAGTTTTGAGGCGAGTTAACGAGCTCGCCTAGGAAGTCGCCTTACTCTCTAAAAATACTTCCACTTTTTGCTCTTTTTCCACCGATTCCGTGTCCAATACCTGAATTGAATTCTCTTGATGTATATTGTTTGATACAGTAAGATTCCTTAAGCCTAGTACTACAAGTAATTAAGATTGTTAACAAATAAAACATTTCATATCAGAAATTAAGTACACTAAAATATGGTAAATCAATGAGTTTAGCATTAGTTTTTTTTTTTTTTTTGAAAATGGAATCCATTGAACGAGAGAAAAGATTACAAAATGTTTGGGATATCACCCAAAACCAGACTCTCCACAGATAAGGGACAGTCATCCAACCACATAGACACACCTGCGTGATCAAGCGCAAATTCAGCCAAACCATGCGCAACCTTATTAGCTATTCTAGGAACAAAACTAATAGAAGCAACATTAACATTCAAAAGCAAATTAAGGATATCTTGGACCACCACTCCAACCTCAGTATGAGGCACCACTTTCAAGTAGATCGCATTCACTAAGGAAAGGGCATTCGACTCAAGCACTGCCGGCACAAGACCATTACCATAGGCAAGGCTAATACCGTTTAAAATAGCAAAAGCCTCAGCTGTTTGGGGAGGAAAGCTTGCATTCAAATTTTGGCACACAGAAGCCTTAACAAACCATAGAGTCTGGTATAAGTTAAAACCTCTATGGTTTATCCTCTCTAAGTGAATTTCAACCTTGTTGTTAGAAATCCTTTCGGAAAGAATATCCTTTTGTTATGATTGATATCTTTGAGAAAATTTCTGCTCTCCAAAGACCGAAAAATTTACCTCTATTATGCGTGACCAATCACTAACCCAGCAGCAGCTGCATATCTGTTTGATTCTCCATATGAAATTTAATGAGACTCTGCTCAATCAAGCAGAGACCTAAGCAACATGTGAGGCGAGTTGGGAAGCCGCCTAGAATATAGCCTCACTCTTTGGAATTGTGACATGGATCCGAGTGAGTTTTAAGGCAAGTTAACGAGCTCGCCTAGGAAGTTGCCTTACTCTCTAAAAATACTTCCACTTTTTGCTCTTTTTCCACTGATTCCGTGTCCAATACCTGAATTGAATTCTCTTGATGTATATTGTTTGATACATTAAGATTCCTTTAAGCCTAGTACTACAAGTAATTATGATTGTTAACAAATAAAACATTTCATATCAGAAATTAAGTACACTAAAAATATGGTAAATCAATGAGTCTAGCATAGTTTTTTTTTTTTTTTTTTTTTTTTTTTTTTTTTTTTTTTTTTTTTGTTTGTGAAAATGGAATCCATTGAACAAGAGAAAATATTATAAAATATTTGGGATATCACCCAAAACCAGACTCTCCACAAATAAGGGACAGTCATCCAACCACACAGACACACCCGCGTGATCAAGCGCAAATTTAGCCAAACCATGTGCAACCTTATTAGCTAATCTAGGAACAAAACTAATAGAAGCAACATTAACATTCAAAAGCAAATTAAGGATATCTTGGACCACCACTCCAACCTCAGTATGAGGCACCACTTTCAAGCAGATCGTATTCACCAAGGAAAGGGCATCCGACTCAAGCACCGCCGGCACAAGACCATTACCATAGGCCAGGCTAATACATTTTAAAATAGAAAGAGCCTCAGTTGTTTAGGGAGGAAAGCTTGCATTCAAATTTTGGCACACAGAAGCCTTAACAAAACCATAGAGTCTGGCATAAGTTAAAACCTCTATGGTTTATCCTCTCGGAGTGAATTTCAACCCTGTTGTTAAAAATTCTTTCGGAAAGAATATCCTTTTGTTATGATTGATATCTTTGAGAAAATTTATTCTCTCCAAAGATCGAAAAATTTACCACTATTATGCATGACCAATCACTAAACCCAGCAGCAGCTATCTGTTTGATTTTCCATCTGAAATTTTAATGAGACTCTACTGGATCAAGGAGAGACCTAGGCGACATGTGAGGCGAGTTGGGAAGCCGCCTGCAATATAGCCTCACTCTCTGGAAATACTTCCACTTTTTGCTCTTTTTCCACCGATTCCGTGTCCAAAACCCTCCCTTTCCGTTAAGCACCACCCTTAGACTTTATTATCTGAAATCACTTATTTATCATATTAGATAACCAGTTTTACCCGAGATGTGAGCACAAAACATAGGAAATGATGGCTAAAAATATATATAAAAAAATGGTGTGATCATAATGGACAAGGAAAACTTGAAGTCACAACAACAAAATTGAGCTATAGGGACGAAATAGATGGTTAGTCCCTAAAAATTATAAACATAAATATTCATTTTAAAAAGCATATATATATATATAAAAGGACTATTTGATGTCTTATTGAGACAAACAACTAATTAAGGTATACTCATAGATCATTAGATGATTTAGCCATTGTTGGGTGGTACCGGTAGAGTCAAATTCTAGTCAATTATAAACACTATACAAAACCAAAACAGGGTTGTATATAGAGGAGGTTGAATCCAAATTAATTTTGCTCATACCTCATTCTCTATCCAATCGTAAATTTCCAAGCAATCAAGTTGAGCAATCCAATTACAGGAATCAGATAAATTAAAAGGTTAAAAGTTATTTAAATTAAAATTGTAAAAATTCCAAAATACACTACATCTTTTTAGAACAAACTAATTACAGGAATCAGATAAATTAAAAGGTTAAAAGTTATTTAAATGTATTCACACACATTTATGAAATCTATTGGTAAAACAGAATTCGATCCCTTTTGAAGGTCAGCATATATACTAATTATATTATTATCAAAATAAAATTCGATTTGTTTTGTAATCTTCTCACATTCAAGTAACTTAAGACTTATTAAGTATTAAATTTGCACAAGGTTAGTAAAAATATGTCCTTCAATTCACACATGAGTAAGGTTATCGTGAGTCATGTCATCTCCTCAGAAATCCTGAATTATAATAAGGACTAATTGCACAAACATCCCTTGAGTTTAGGTGTAATTACACAGATATAGAACTTTTGCTCATAATTACACAAACATACCCTGCCTTTAGTCTACTTCTGTCAACTTTAACTATTGACCAAAGTTTTGTTATGAAAGGACAAAAATACCCCTGTTATTTATTTTATCTTTTTTTCACTATTTTAAAATTAATATTTAATAATAACAAATAAAAAAAATTGATGATGGTGAAGACTATTCCATTCTGGTTTCCATTTCTTTTACAAACCTATATCTACGAATCTACAAAATCCAACCATTTTGAATGTTGTGGAAATCTGTAATGAAACTTGTTTACATTAGAAAATAAATATATAAAACAATTAATCAATAAAAAGCTTCATTGCATTGTGTACTGTAACACGAGATCATCATTTTCTTAACAAGGGAAATGTCTGATATAATCCTCCAACCATCAGACCCATTTCCACTGATATCATGGTTTTTTTTTTATAAACGGCAAATTTATTAGGCCAACAAGAGCAAGAAGAGCGCACAAAACAAATACAAAGCAAACCAAAATGTTACAGCACACCAGCAATACCCAGACTCAACACCAGCAAGTTACCAAAACACAAGCAACAACATCAACAACAAAGGAAAACAAAAGGAACAACAACAGCCCAGACGACAAAATCACCAACAATTAAAACCAAACAGCCCTGACTACCAAAGGAAAACATAACCCCCACGCCTCACAAAATATCCCACACCACCCTATCACCAGCCCTACTGGATCCCAACAAATTAGTCTTCAACAAATTTGCTTGGAAAGGGGAGGACAAAAGAAAATCGATCAGGTCTCACTTCAACAAATCAACCAACTATTTATATCACCTGTTTTAGCTTCACGCAACTAGATTCTACCTTGTGAACATCATCGGATTGTTTGGCACCATCAAATCTTGAACACTCACTAATCCTCCACTCATCGGCGGCTTGTACATCGAAGACTATTGGACCCACCACCACATCTTGACAGCCTCCACTGCGTCGCTCCAGTCTTCGCCACCGAACGGCGCCGTCTGGCCCAGATTTGTAGTCTTTGAGATCGAAACCCCAGATGGACGACGGAACCATTGACAGACCAACCTCTCGGTGAGACCAACTTGTGATGGACGAGAGAACCCTAGATGGACAATAGAACCCTAGATGGACAATAGAACTGTCGCCGTCTGGCCTTCGCCGCCGACAGAGCCTCTCGACGAGAGATCTCGAGGGAGAGACCAACCTCCCTCTCAAGAACAATTGGACCAGATCTGGGGTTCATATATGGTTTACTTTTTTAAAATTTTTTTTAAAAATATTTTATTAGTTAAATAATATATTTTAACATAAAAAAATAAAATAAAAAATCTGACACAATAGTAATGGACCATTTTACCCTTGCCCCGTTAACTCTTGACGGTCACCCACTAACGGCAGGGTATGTTTGTGTAATTATGAGCAAAAGTTCTATATCTGTGTAATTACACCTAAACTCAAGGGATGTTTGTGCAATTAGTCCTTATAATAACTCAAATATATATATATTATTATTATATTATTTGAATTAAGCATTTTTTTTTTTTGCATGATTAAAGTTATTATTTTTCTAAATAGTTTCTAAGCCATCATTTTACATGCATGATTTTGAAAATTATGATACATGCATTAAGCATGAAATGATTAGGTTGAGTTATTACATGCTGTTAAAATGAAGTTGAGTGATAGATTAAAACCAACAAAACAATGATGGAGACATGGAGTTGGAGAAATGACAATAGTCTATTCTTTATTAAAAAAAAATAAGATGATGGAGGAAATTAAGATGATGTTGTCTTCATTGATAAAAAATAAAGAGACTAAAGGAATTCAGGACTTCAAGAAAGCAGAAAAAAATCTCTTGCATAGAATCCACACCGGCGGTTTCCTAATGATATCATGATTTCCTCCCTTTCTTTGCCTGAGGGTACTGATCTTCGCCTGCAATGTGAAGCAAGCTTGGTCACGTTCTCAGTTTGGTTTCCATTATTTGAGAGAAGGGAGGAGGCCAAAGCCATTCAAACAGCCTCCTTACTTTTAGCTTTAACAGCGTTTATATAATTGTCATTATATATATAGCTATTGCTGTGGAGTAGTTTCTCTTCGGTCTTAGTCCTACAAGACATACTATACTAGCAAAACAGTAATCAATTTAATGACTAAGGATTTTGTTTTTTTCTCATACGTGTATTTTTTGTGATTTCGTTTCCTTTATACATGTCTTAATTGGCATTTGGAATGAGATGTTGTTCCGTCTAATAGGCTTTTGAATTTGGGGAATTTGTGTGGTGGATTTTTGCACTAGTAATCTACATTTACACTTGTTTTCCACGATTTGGTGTTTGGAATCCCATGTGTTTTCTACTCAGGATGTAGATTACAGCTTTAGTTCCCAATTTAGAGAAAGTTACCCAGAAGTATTGAAAGATTTATTCGTATTAGGAAAAACAATTTCATATAGCATTAACAATAGATTCTGAAAGTGATAGAGAACTCTTGATGCACCTTGGACTACTCTCTTATTTTTTACATTATGAGTCCTGTTTCACTTATTTATTTTATTATATATATATGTGGAAATGGTGGGAAATGTCACTCTTTTGAACTGATTTGGTGACTTTGTCAGTACTTTAATAAGTTAAGTTTAAAAGGCACCAATTATTGTAAACTACCAAAATTGCCCTTAGTTCTTCATTTATGTTATTCTGTTTATACTTTTCTCTCTCCACACTTCCAAAAAAATGAGACTTTCTCTCTCCACTTTCCCTCTCCACAGCGACTCTCTTTGTTTATAGATATAGATCGACTTTCTTCTTCAACTTATAAAACGTTTGGACGTGCTTCAGTACAAGAAGGTAATATTTCTGGCAAATACTTCTGTTAATTTGTTCACATTTGTTTATATAGAAAACTGTAATATCTTTTGTTGGATCTCCGAGACTTTTGTTGCCTTGACCGAGCCTTTTCCGAGCCTTTTCTTGCCTTCATCGAGCCTTTTCCTTGTTTTTGAAATGAACAAGTATGGAGCCTTTTATACAAATTTCCGAGCCTTTTAGTGCCTTGACCGAGCCTTTTTCGAGCCTTTTCTTGCCTTCATCGAGCCTTTTCCTTGTTTTAGAAATGAACAAGTATGGAGCCTTTTACACAAATTTTCGAGCCTTTTACTGCCTTGACCGAGCCTTTTCCGAGCCTTTTCTTGCCTTCATCGAGCCTTTTCCTTGCTTTTGAAATGAACAAGTATGGAGCCTTTTATACAAATTTCCGAGCATTTTACTGCCTTGTCCGAGCCTTTTCTTGCCTTCATCGAGCCTTTTCCTTGTTTTTGAAATGAATAAGTATGGAGCATTTTATACAAATTTCCGAGCCTTTTCCGAGCCTTTTCTTGCCTTCATCGAGCATTTTCCTTGTTTTTGAAATGAATAAGTATGGAACCTTTTATACAAATATTTGAGCCTTTTACTGCCTTGACCGAGCCTTTTCCGAGCCTTTTCTTGCCTGTATCGAGCCTTTTCCTTGTTTTTGAAATGAATAAGTATGGAGCCTTTTATACAAATTTCTGAGCCTTTTACTGGCTTGACCGAGCCTTTTCAATATCATCACCCGAGCCTTTGTAAATGTAAGATGTGAAAATATTTTTTAGTCCTGTGTTTTTATTAATTGTTTGTGATGAATAATTTGACAGCATCATGAATCGGGTTAGGATTGTAATATCTTACAACAGTCGATGGGAGCAATTTTCCGACGGAAGTCAGAGGTTTATTGGATCCGATAACCGGGGAATGTATGTGTCAAAGAATATGACTTACGAAGAATTGTTGGCGATCGTGCATACCATTGTGAAATACGATGAAAACAAATTCACTGTTGATCTGTCATCAATATCAATCGTTCCTGGTAGTACATGTCGCACAATTATAAGGAATGACGACGATGTCCAGTTTATGCTGGGGGAAGATCGAGTGATCCCTCAAGTATGTGTCAGTGTAACTGAGAGGACAGTTGGAGATATGATAGGGAATGATATTCCTCGTCCTGAAAATACCCAACAGTTTGGATCTTTTAGCGGTAGCAACCAAGGGTTCACCCAAAGGAGTGCCACCGAAGGTGGGGAAAACATGTGTGGTGTCCCACCGGTAACGGTCAACCATACAGATGTAGTTGAACCTCAAATTGTTGATGTGTTTGGGTGTCGAATTGAGCAGTACAATGAGCAGTACAATTACCCGAACCATGACGTGGATAATGATGCAAATAATGAATAGGTTGATGATCTGCAAAATGTGGATGAAGAGCCTAAACAAATTCAAACACATGGTAGACGTGTACAAGGAGTTAGTTGCACTGCACCAGATATGGCTGGGACTTTCGAGGTCCGGTATAACGTAACAGCATCTGATTCTGATAATGTGACAACGTGGGTTATTCCCGGAGCAGATGCATACTCGTTTGGTACTGGTACTGGTACAAGTACAAGCAACACCTTCGCAACGCAAGAACCTAGAACCATGATTTATAAAGGTCAATTTTTTCTGAGTAAAAAGGATTTGAAAAGGCTAGTTAGCCATTTTTCAATGCGGCAGAATTTTGAATGGAAGGTGAAAAGGTCGAATAAGACAACTTTACATCTGGTCTGCATCATTGACGAATGTACGTGGAAATTAAGAGCGGTGAGGAGAGATGAAGGGACTTACTTTCAAGTCAGAAGTTTTGTCAACGAACACACCTGTCCCTTGGAGGAGATTCACCGTCGCCATCGACAAGCTAGTGCAGTCACAATCGGAGAAGTCATTGCACCTAGACTTCAACAAGCCGATGGTCGTCTTATGCGTCCGAAGGACATAATCGCCGATATGAAAACAATGTATGGCATCCAAATCATGTACAGTAAAGCACATGATGCCCTGCAATATGCATTGTCATTGAGCTATGGAACGCATGAAGAAACTTTCCAACTGCTGCCATCTTTTGCATACATTCTCGAACAGCAAAATCCTGACACAATCACGGACTTACAGTGCGCAGACGATGGTAAATTCCTTTACTTTTTCATGTCGTTATGGTCCTCAATTAGAGGTTTTCGGAGGTGTATTCGTCTTGTGATTGCGGTTGATGGTACCCATTTGAAGGGAAGATTCGGGGGTACAATGTTTGTTGCAACTGCACAAGATGGAAACGAACAGGTGTATCCAATTGCTTTTGGGTACGGTGATTCAGAAAACAACAATTCATGGGAGTGGTTTTTGGAATGCTTGAGGGGGGCCCTTGGTCATATAGATGATCTGGTTTTCATTTCCGATCGCCATGCAAGCATTGAAGCAGGGATTTTTAAAGTGTTCCCTTATGCAACCCATACCATATGTTGCTGGCATTTTGGTGAAAATATGAAGAAGTGATTCCACAGAAAGGATGTTGCCGACATAATGGATAGTGCTGCTCGGTCGTACAGTGAAATCCGATACGATCGCCACATGGAGGAGTTACGTAAGCTGCACAATGGTGCATACGATTATGCCATTGATGCCGGTCCACACAAGTGGTCCCGCGTTCACTGTCCCCAAAGAAGGTACAGGTTGATGACCACAAATGTTGCAGAGTGCATCAAATCATGCTTAAAATTTGCACGCCAACTGCCACTAATGACACTAGCAGAGTTCATTAGGAATATGCTTCAGAAGTGGTTTCACGATCGTCATACAGCTGCACAGTCCATGCGTCATCGATTGACCGTCGCTGCACATGGGGTGATCCAGAAACGGGTCGAGAAATACAGTTATATGACCGTAAATGCAGTTGACTGGAACATATTCTCCGTCAAACACAAGGGAAAACAGTGGACGGTTAACTTAGCCCGGAAGACTTGCACGTGCAACAAATTCCAAATGGACTTTTTACCTTGTTCACACGCACTCGCAGCTACAAGGTACATGACAAGTTACATTTAACGCTTTTCTATAACCAAACGTCAGTCTCACTGTTTTCATTGTTGCAGGGAGCGGAACTTGGATTTCACATCTCTGTGTGCGGACTACTACAAGAGGGAGACACTTATTGATGCATACTCGATTCCTATTATGCCTATTGGCCATCCTTCTTCATGGGTGGTTCCATCCGATATCGCAGTGCGGGTGGTTTTAAATCCAAAGACAAAGAGACAATCAAGTCGCCCCATGGAGGGTCGACACGCATCGTCTTCGGAGAGGACAACCACACAGTCGTGTAGAAGATGTGGACAACCAGGACATAATAGCAGGCGGTGTTCGAATCCGCCTATGGTTAATGAAGGTCCCAGGACAATTGTCCCTGATAATTACCGTCGCAAGTGTAGCATCTGTCACACAGTAGGACACAACAAACAAACATGCCCTCAGAAGGACACGCCAGTGGAATGAATGGAGCCGTACAAGAGGAAGGCGATCAAACATAACAAGGCAGTACAAGAGGAAGACGAATTGCCACCAGAAAAGCTTGTGATTGAGAAACATGTCTCCAACTTGATGTCTTCCAACATCGTTCAGACTTTGGGAACCATGATTGATACAATTGTTTTATGAGACCCTTGGTTCTTATGCTTTTATGTAGAACTAATATGATTGATTTTATGTTGGAGAAAAGCTTGCGATTGCTAACGTGTTCCAACATCGTTCAGACTTTGGGAACCATGCTCGATACAGTTGTGTTATGGTTTTATGTTGAATAATTTTTATTTATTTTTTTTTCTGAAATTGATTTGAATTTAGTTGTTTGTGTAATGTCATACTGGATCCTTTGTTAATTGCAAACACTTAAAAAGAAAAACAAATGATTTTTTTTCATTACTGAAATGTTATGTACATAAACTAAATCACTATCTCGAAGACCAGTCCTTCGAGTTACAAAAAACCTCCACAGCCATCTTCTCTCGAATGGTGCTCATATCATTTTCCGACCAGTCAAAAGTATCCCTGTTTGCCGCCAGATACTCTGTCAATTTTAAAGTATGAGCACCACAGTTACCCCTACAATTCACCACATGAACAACCGTTAGAATGGAATTATATGAAAACAAATTTGGATAAAATCAGATCTTGAAACAGTCATACCCTGTGTCCTGTTGTGGCACACGGTCTGCAGACACATAATAAAAAGTGAATGCCCTAGTAGTCTTTGAGTACGTCATATCGCCCCTCCGTCTGCGCTCGTGAAATTTTACCGCATGTAGCATCGAGGGTAAAAAATACCGTAAGCACGCCAGCTACATTTTCCTGTGGCTGAATGGAACTTCCTGTCTATACGAGTCAAAAAGGTAGAGATTCCCTGTTGTGAGTTCGAGGCTGGCCAGGGCCCAATGCGTACGTCCAAGGTTGCACGGAATCAGAACCTGCAGGTGTTTCAACATTGTGCGATCAGTGTGACATTTATTTTTCAAAACTTTAATGGAAAACATGTAAAATAAACACTCATGGAGTCCACATTGTGCCATGGTATGTTTCCTAGCGGGAGCTGCCCACGTACCACCGTAAGGTCTTCTTCGGTCCACTTCTGCTTCTGTGAAGACCAACCTGTACGGGGTCTATCAGACCCACTTCCCATCTTCCTGTCCCAGCGGTTACATAACCATGACTGTACAAAAATGTTAGGTTATAGATGTATGAAACACATCAATGCAAAAGCAAATACAGTACAATTTAAACACTTACATAAAACTGTGAATCCAGTATGTTGATCCTTGGACCGTAGACAGTGGGAAATGCTCGCTGACGCTTCTGCAGAATCTTCAAGTACGCGTCAATGTGCTGAAAGTTTGAACATTTTCATTTGTTAGGATTGTACAATTTTTGTAACAACATATACATATATTACAGTTATGAACATACCGTATCCTCCAACTCCATAAAGTTGCTTTGAAAACGGTGGAACCAAAGGACATCGACTGGCAAGTGTAGATCCACATCACGCCTGTATAATTGTTGAAGAAGTTAGATAACCAAGTCAAGTCAGTTTTACTAAGCTGTTTCAAAATAAATACAGAGATTGTAATATCTACGATTATACTTACAATTCCCCCGTCGTGTTCCTCTTGTACTCTTGGTACGCCACTAGGTGATCAGGATCTACCAGTTTGTGGGGCGCCTATACATGCGGTGGCTGTGGCATAGTCCTTGCCCTCTTCGGCCGACAGGGGTCAGTGTATGGGCTCCGCTCCTGCCAACCTCGCCTGCGAACTCAATCCTGACGCTGAAGGGGTGGGGGACTCCGATCTAAACCACGGGGATCCACCAAACGTGGGCTCTGTATAGAGGAACTCTATCCCCGTGGATCGCCAGCAGGGGTGCTCTGTATGGAGGAACTCTGTCCTCGTGGATCGCCTGCAGGGGTAAGCCCTGCTGGGATAGACCCGATGGGTGCGTCAGGACTAAGGAACTCTATCCCCGTGGAATGAATGGAGGGATGCGCTGCACTATGATCAACCAGAGGGGTATGCAGTATGGAGGCACTCTGTCCCAAGTCCTGGGAATGAACAACAGGGTGTGGTAATACCTGATGAGGTACCTGCTCTATCTCCATATGTGCTGTCTCAGTGTCATCAGTACCACCAGTAACCTCCTCTCTTGGTGTCACACCTAGCCCCTGCTGATCAGACACTGTCTGCGTACTGGGGTGCAGCTGACGCTCAGTCTGTAAGTTTGCTCCGTCCTGATGACTACCAGTCCAGTCTCTATCACTGAAGTGTCGGTCTTGGTCATCGATCGACGGGTCATCAAATGGTTGGTCATCGGACCGTTTGCCTTCAGTAGGTGTCTGCGACGTCGAACCCTGAAGACCCCGAATCAATTCTAGCAAGTCCTTATGCTATTGATCTCGCTTTTTGTCAGTCTTTTACACTTCGTCCCGTAACTCTCGAAACGCATCCAGCAGTTCAGTATACCTAATGTCCTGAAATGAAAAAAAATAAACATTCGGGGTCAGTACTAAAAGTTTCCAACTGCTTTCAGATTAAATATTGTGGTGCAACTACTTTTACGTACCTCTGGATGCCCTCCGACGCCTCGTTGTGAGTGACCTTCAGGTCGAGGCTGTGTGGGCAACACAAATCGAACCCGCTTATGCCTCACGGGACTCCTACTGCGACCCTCCACGTCAGAACCATCTGTATCACTGGGTCCCGAATACGGATACTCAGTATCACTGGGTCTCGAATACGGACCCTCAGTATCACTGGGTTTGGCAGTCGTACGGTGTTCGGCATCGGCAGTGGCATCATACAGACTGCCTCCCTCCTCAATGCCCTTATAGTACCGTTCAGCCAGCTTTGCTGGTGTCGGCACCAATTTCACCCTCGCAAACATCTAAAATCAATGTTAGACCATTTGTAATCGTATACATACTATTAACTATTAACGTTAACATAACAAATACTTACCCTTTCAATGAAAATGGAATCCAACTTATCCCCCCTCGGTCGCTGACTCAACTCCCATTTTAGAATACGGGGGGATAAATCGATTTCCCTACGGCTCCCAAAATCTTCGATGGCAAGATTGGGGATAACCTCAAAAGCAAATATCTACGTAATAGATAAGTACAATAATAATCAAACACATCAATCATATGAAAATAAAAAATACAATTAAAGTATGGAATCAAATTCTAAATTCTTACCAATAGTGCATAAGTACAACCATATATGTTGTACGTCTCCACCTTGTGTACTTCAACGCCCTTTTCTTGCTGTCTTTTTTTGAACCATTCCCGATGACCATCCAACGCATGCTTGAACCCAGAAATAGATCGCCTATACACGTGCGCACCCCACGGGAATGCATCAAAAGCGTCCAAGTTCTCGATTAGGCGAAACTGCCATAATGGGACTTTATCTCTCTCGTCCAAACCCATTAGTATCCAGTTAAGCATATACAGTAAGCATAGCTTAACCGCATCGTACTGCTCAACAAAATCACCTGCCCGTACAACGACTCTCAGCTTTCCAAACTCGACCTCATGTCGACCCTCAAAGTACCGCTGGTGTATGCCATTCTGGACCACATCATAGGTCGACGTGTCGGGAAGTTGTCAGAACTTCAATCCGGTGATCAGACAGAACTCAACCTTCGAGAACCGGACCGAATGCTTTCCTAATAGAAATCTCATCTCATCTCATCTCATCTCATCTCATCTCATCTTCCGGCCCGTCGTGATGCAACTCACGAATAAGCAATCGATGGACAATGCCAGCTGAAAACTTCATATTGCGCTGCATCCGAAGGAAATGTCTAAAACATGACTCAGTGTACCGACGTCGTTCTTCGACCGCAAGATGTTGAGGTACACCGTTAAGGGCATTGTCGATATCTCTAAGGTGATGGAAATGGTCATGCCGAGTTATTTTCCCCGGGTACCTTTCTTCCGCTGGAGTTTTCAGAAAATCTTTCAATGGATTCCTCATCTGCATATTCACATAAAAAAAATTAAAGAAATTAATATATATAACTTCATGAAAAGGCTCGGATACTGAAAAATAAAAGTCACGGAGACTTGTAGAAAAGGCTCGGAGTGAGGTTCAAAAGTCTCGGAGACTAAAGGAAAAGGCTCGGGTACTATTAATAAAAAGGCTCGAAATATTATGTAAAAAGCTCGGATGAAGGTTTAAAAGGCTCGGAGAATCAAATTACAAAAACCTACATCATATTCTTTAAAAGGCTCGAATGAAGGTTTAGAAGTCTCGGAAAAGGCTCGGATGTAGGTTTAAAAGGCTCGGAGATTCAAATTTGAAAAACCTACATCATATTCTTTAAAAGGCTCGAATGAAGGTTTAAAAGTCTCGGAAAAGGCTCGGATGAAAGTTTAAAAAGCTCGGAGATTCAAATTTCAAAAACCTACATCATATTCTTTAAAAGGCTCGGATGAAGGTTTAAAAGGCTCAGAAAAGTCTCGGATAAAGGTTTAAAAGGCTCGGAAATGAAAAATTGAAGAAAACCTAATCACATTACTTAAAAGGCTCGGATGAAGGTTGAAAAGGATCGGAAAAAGCTCGAACGAAGGTTTAAAAGGCTCGGAAAAGGCTCGGATGAAGTTTAAAAGGCTCGGAGAATGTTCTATTCATCGTCTTCAACAAAATTTTTACAGAACTTTAAACCCTAACCTAACCTAATCAAACAAACCTAATGAACAATAAATCTAATCAAACCTAATCTATATGTCTAACCAAACACCAAACATCAAACGCAAATCAAATTAACAACAACAAAACGCGTGAGAAAGAAAGTTCAACTCACCACTGGACGCTTGGAGTCGAGAGGGATACTGTAGCACCACCGCCGGTGAAAAAACGTCGCTTTTTTGGCCGGATTTCTTGCGCCGATAACTTCTCTCCCAACTGTTCTCTCTCTCTCAAGTTTTTTCTCTCACTTTTTAAAACACACAAACAGACAAAATGGGGGTATTTTTGTCTGGTCACCAAGATTGGTGCCTTTTAAACTTAAATTACTAATCTAGTGACATTCTTACAAAACCCCTCCAAATAGTGATATTTAAATTTCGAACCCTATATATATATGAGGGAATAGTAACTTGCTGTATTCTTATTTTCTTTGGCCACCAAATCTTGAAGCCCCTTAAGTTCTGGTAATATATATCAGCACACGTGTTTTTTTTTTATTGGTGAATTGTAGGAATACCTTGAGGTTTATAAGCACTCTTAAGTCTCTAACGGTAATACTTCAAGATAAATGAAATTTATTGTTTGGAAATCTAATATCAAATGTAGAACTGACAAAATTACACCCAACCCACTAATTTACCCAAACTCACTCACAAAAAGCGGTTCCAACTCTTGCTCTATTGGGTCAGGCCATTAATTAATGGATTGAGTTATTAAAACCTAAAAAATAATAGTTTAGGTTTGGGTTTATCCCTTAAAACTCATTAGGACCTATTAATTTTCGACATTTTTACCATTTACAGTGGTGGCGACTCGAACAGTTATTACGAAGTAGAATGAGGCCCTTTCCACCTATTTTCAATTTTATATAATTTTAGAGTTATAATTGGATAATAATATGTTTGTTTATTTTAATTTGAGTAATATTGTATATTTTTTATAATAATAATGTTTTCGTAATTTTCTTATTTTTACAATTTATTCTTTTCTTCTTCTTTAATCAAATAAAATTATTAATTAATAAAAAAAATTATAATAATAGATAAAGGGTTAAATGAATCAATTTCGAGTTACCCATTAAAATAGTGAATGGGTTTAAGTTTTCATTTTCAAACCCAAAAACTAACAGCAGAAAAAATCTCACAAACGCATTTTAACATTTTATGTGCATTCCTAACAATTTTAAACAAATGCAACGTACTTTTTCTATTTTCAAAGAACAACTAACAATTCATTTGGACTCCTTAAGATTCTTTTCTATATTTGCACATCAACTACTTCACATTCAATTCTGAAAAAGAAAAGACCCAAATAAGTAAATAGATATACTAATTTGTCTCTCCAAACATAATACTAAGAAATATTAACCATCTGAAAGACAAGTAAAAGATAAATAAGAAGGTATCAAAGTGTTTATCTCATGGCGTTCAAATGTGACTCATAATTCTGAAGTGGTAACTAATTAAGGCCATTCAAGCACGAAATCCATTTCAGAATTATTTTTAATACCATAATCTACAAGAGAACACTCACCCATCAATGTCTCATGGCAGAATATCACTTCCTGTACCCAACGTTGCGAATCTTGTTGAAACTTATCCTTCAGAGAAGAAATTGTAGTAGAATCTGGTAACTACAATTTACCACATGTGTGGCTCATCATTCATGGTTTCAAACAATGTAACCAGTATTAAAAGACAAAATCCAATTCTGACTCTCTTCCAAGCCCATAATCCCTCAAAGAATACTGATCTTGTAATGCAGCTCCGCTCAACACTACTTCCTTAACTGGATTTTTCCATTTAAGTTTAGCGATATCCTTCAGCTCAGAAATGGTGGTGGACAATGACAAATCAGAACCAAAATTAGATAATGCCAACCGAATGATCTTTGAGCTTGGGCAAAAAACCATGTGGAGAGTGGAGTGCTGTTGGACATTGTAGCTCGCAAGATCCCGGTTTTCCTCCAACCGTTTTCCAGCAAATACAACACTCTGAAGGTGAAAAGGAATCCTGAGTTTGTCAAAGAGCTTATATTTTATGTCTTTAATGGTGCTTATTAACTGCACATCAAGTGTTATTGTTTTTCCACTCCAAGTCTTAACAAATATTTGAATTTGATCATCAGGAGGCAGCAGCTCTAACATAGATTCATCTTTGATGTTGTAACAATCCAAGGTCTTGCAATCCTCAAGCTGCTCTCCTGCATACGTCATTATCTGCTGGCTGACGTCTGACATATCTATCATTCTCCCCACTATTGCTTTGATGTCCTCAATAGTCTGGTCAGCCATTGCTTCCACCGCAATGGTTTTCTGCTCCAATCGGATCCTTACAGATAATCTTATTCCAATTCGATTTTCAGGTACAAGAAGAGGGAGAGTGGACTCCTAAAGTATATCACCAACAAAGAAGAGATCAATGTGCATGTCAAGATCAATAATAATGAAACAAAACACACATCACATAAAAGTGACTATAGTTTAACATGGTTTGATAAAAGAGAAGTTTACTAATCAAGTAGTCAACAAAACCATACCCCTTAAATTTCAACCAACCCTATAGATTAACCATCACAACACAAACACTTGACTCTACTAATCTGAATTTTATTTTTAGTCGTCTAATTAGGAGTCAAAATCCTTATCCTAAAAGAAGTTATATTTTTACCCGGATGATCTTCGCTGTTGAGGAAAACACCATGCCGAGAGTGCAGTGCTTTTGGATGTTGTAACTGGCTAGATCTCGGTCCTCCTCCAGCTGTTTTCCATCAAATACAAATTTCTGAAATTTAAAAGGAATCTGCAGCTTGGCAAACAGCTTATCCTTCACATCTTTAATGGTATTAGATAGCTCCACATCAAGTGTAACTGTTTTTCCATCCCAAGTCTTAACAAATATCTGAGTTTGAGGAGACTCCAACTGTAAGAAAGATTGATCCTTGATGTCGTAACAAGCTATGGTCTTGGAATCCTCGAGCTTCTTCCCTGCATAGAATAAATTCTGAAAGCTGACTGAGTAACCTATCTCACCCCCAACTATTGCTTTGACATCACCAACGGTAAACAATACTTTAACTTTAACTTTCACAATATCCTCGCTTGCTGTTTTAACAAATATCTGAATCGAAGGAGGACAAATCTCCAACATGGATTCTTCTTTAACATCATAAAACGCCAAGATCTTACAATCCTCAAGCTGTTCTCCTCCATAGATCATTATCTGATCGCTGACTGACATACCTATCATGCTTCCCACTAATGATTTAACATCACAACAGTTAACAGAACAGGAATTTCAAGTTTCAAAATATCTCCAATCGGTGCTTTCACAAAAATCCATATCACAGGTTTCGGATTAAAGATTAAATGAAGGGTTGCCTCACTCTTCATATTTAGGGAGGCTACAAGGATATCATCTCGAAGTAGCTTTCCTTCGTAGAGAAGAGTAATTGATATGATGGAATACCCTCCTTTGCCTGAATCATTGATCTGATGTCCCGGACAGTATGGTGAGCCATTGCTATCACCGTAATGGTTTTCTGGTTCTTAGGGATTTTCACGTATAATTTCGTTCCAACGCCATTCTCGAGAACAACATAGAGACTGGTGTCTGTTTGAATAGCATGATCAACTAGCCTTTCGTCATCCTGAAGCTGCTCACCAGCAAAGAAGAGATCCTTAACACCTTCAGAAGTACCTTCCTTCTCACAGAATAAAGCTTTGAGATTTCTAACTGTCTCGGATTTGTTAACTTTCAACGCCACTGTTTTCATGACTTTCAAGTATACATTTATCTGTCAACAAACAAAACTCTTAATAAGGTGCATCGAGAATAAAGGTTACTAGTATTAGATCACAGTGGTGCATAAATTCACAGCCTTGTCCACAGAAAACAAACACCTAGCCATTGTTTTTCATTCGTTTTCATGAAGAAAAGAAAAGCAATTGATTGATAGGATAAAAGAAATGGTTACTAATTACTTGTAAGCATGTCATTGCAAGTAATTTGAGGGAAAATATAGCAATCCTGAAACAGATACATCACAAACCAGAGAAGAAGCTGTATACAGCTGAAGTTTATAAAAAACAAATTCAGTCATCCTTCATATACAGTGAATAGATCAGCATATCAATATCTAACTTCACTAGTAAGTACGAACATAAATATTTATTCTACAGATGACATGATGGAACGAAAAAGCCATGTATTATAAATTCAGAATTCTATGTCAAAGCAAGAACATTCATCTATATCGAAACCGAATTTCAGAGCATTGTTCACACAAACAAGTACCGCCCACAAAGAACATAATTCAGAATTCTATGTCAAAGCAAGAACACACATCTATATCAAAACCGAATTTCAGAGCACTCTTCACACAAAAAAATACCGTCCACAAAGAACATAGAACGCCCTGGAAGTATACAAGCCGTTCGCAACTTTTATGCACATTTCTAGCCTTTTACAATTACCCTGAATGGTTGGATGTCAGAATTGTATTTATAAAGGAAAGAAAACCTGGGTTAGTGAGATAGTTGTTCACCAAAATACATTTGGAATTCAGTGAAAAGCTTTTCAGCATAAATAAACCAGACTAAAAGAAATTAACCCAATAATCCCTTCTCAGGGAAACATATTATTGTTGCTTCATTTCCCAAACTACTCATATTCATCTACTTTTCAATAATCTACTGATCAACAAAAACATCACCACGAGTACATTTTTTTTTTTTCTTTCAATTAATTTAATTTTAAACACAAGCAGCAGTTCTATTAAATATTTTCAACAGAAACAGGTCATGAAACTAATTTCTCCTCATTTTCTCTAAACACACTTTCTTCGCTTTTCATCTAAATTTCTTGACAACCAAACGTTAACTAAAAATAAATAAAATAAAGCAAGAATAAAATCAGAAATTGAAAACAAAAGCTATTAAAAATGGACCTCTTCTTCTGGATTCAATTGGGAACTTGCTGATGTTTGAGCTCTAGATGATTCCATCATTTCCAAGGATACTGAACCAAAACCCTCAACCTTTATTTTCGATTTCTCTTTTAAACTTAAAAAAATAAAAACCTATGTTATAACAAATTAATCTCGCATGAATAATGTATCTAACGTTACATATTCAATCTCACCTCTCACGTATAAAAAATTTGCAGGAGAGAAACAGTGAGAGAGATGATGAAGTTGGCGAACAAATACAAAGCATTTCCTCTGCTGGGCTCGGACTCTCAACTGACGTTTCAATTACTTTTGAACTGATTATATATTGAAAGTATCATTTTCCTCCCTTTGAGATTTTCCATATTAGTAAATTTACCCCCTCTTATTCTAGTAATGGCCATTCTCCACCTTGAAATCCAAATTATTCGTTATTTTTCCCTTTACCGTTAATGAAATACCCAAAATGACCTCTACCCGTTACCCATTCCGTTAGAGTTTTTAAATAGGTAAGATTAAAAAATTAGATTAAAATTAAATGAAAAAAATTAAAATAAAAAATTAATTCAAAAAGAAACATGGGATATTATTATTTTCCACATGACCTTTGAGGTATTAGACATTTTGGTCCCCTTTATTTTGGTATTGGCCATTTTGTGCAGAGAGCAAAATGACTCTATTGGCCTTGGAATCTTCTGATTTTCGAGAAAGATTGTTTTAACCCTTACAATTAAATGAAAAAACAAATATGAGTACTGATATTTTACCCAAATTTAGAGCCCAAATGATATGTCACCCTTAAAATCCAATTATTTCAATCATGCAATTGTTATACAACAAAATCAAGGATCCACGATATTTGGGCACTAAATTTGAACAAAGTAGTATTATTGAAAAAATATAGTTACGCATGTAAATTGTTAAAAATAAAATATAGTAATGACAACTCAATTGCCACATCATTTGGGTTGAATTTTGGGTAATTATTTGGGTTATCTAGTATTAACATTCATCGATAAAAAGTCAAGAAAAAAAATAGTTGAAATTTTTTATGGCTTAATTTCCACGTATGAACATATATATATATATTATATATAATATATACAGTCTTTCTATTATCAGTTCGAACTGATAAAAGTTATATCAGTTCTTTGTATGTGGGCCACTAGATTTAAATACTTTGACTGACAAGTGCATACATCAAAGTCAAAGTATTTAAATCCAGTGGCCCACATGCAAGGAACTGATATAACTTTTGTCAGTTCGAACTGATAATAGAATTTCTGTTATATACCGATTATATATATATATATATATATATATATATATATATATTTGAAGTATTACATTTACAACTATTACAATAGAGCTGCTGGGACCTACCAAGATCGAACAATACATGTGCGCGACCCAGATAGCTACTCCCATCAATCGAGAGAAAACTCTCCACATATATCTGTTAAATGTGCATGGTGGGACTCAAACCACTGACCACTAGATATGGAAGGTAGGGGCACTACCATCTCTACTAAGAGGTGATGTGCATGTATGAACATATATGACTTCTACTAAATTAATTAATTTTCATTATGTTGCTATTTGAAAGTTGGTCATAAAAGGAGTTTCCAAGTTTGGGTGTTACCCATTCCTCATGTCCACAACTTTGGCCCAAGCTGACACTATTATGGTGGGCTCTACAAGCACTGCTTGGAAAAGCTAGAATGCAACTCACACACCTTGCAGAGTTGGAGGCGTGGATACATGAAATTGGACTCTTTGGAGATGTTTCGTTAATTTGACAGTAAATTAATAATAACCACATCACTATTTCTCAACATATAGTTGACCACTTCTAACTTGTCACCTTCACCTATATATATATATATTTATTTATTTTATTTTTTCTTCAAATAGAATAAATTTCTGAGATCATTTCTGTCACAGCTTCTTCTGAAGAATAACACTAGAAATCTGGTTTAGTAGCTGCTATTCACAATCCTGGAATCCAAGCTATATATTCAACTGGAAACAGACCACTTTCCATTTAAAATTGAAACTAATTATGTTGAATTTCGTAAGACATACATAAATAAAATACTTGCACAAAAAGCAGGATATTCATGCTATATAATAAGGGTTCTGGGCCAATCATGCCACCTTGCTATTTTGCTAATGCTTCTAGATTGCTAGTTAGTCATCACCTTGTAAGCTCTCGGAGTGTAAACCCATCTTCTATGCTGTAATGAGCAGATCCTTGTTATCTTCCAGCATTTGTCCACCAAACATAAGTCTCTGGTGATTAACAGGTACGTTGTGTGCTGAAGTACCTGAAAATATTTTTCTTTCACAGAACGAATAGTGTCGGATTGCCTCACCTCAAGAGTTACGATTTTCCCTGTCTGCGTCCTAACTGATATCTGGTACATAGCAGGTAACATCTTTAACATGTCATTTTCCTTGATCTCATAATAAGCCAAGGTCCTTGCGTTCCAGAGTCGAGTACTCCCGCTAAACAGATCCCAGTCTTCGCTAGGCCAATTTGCTAGAACATTCTTTAGTGTAAGAACAGTGTGATTACATTTAATTTCAACTTCAATGGTATTTTGGGTTGGAGTCTCCACTAAAATGATAGAGTATCATTTCGATTAGCGATCATTTGGATGGTAGCTTCTGCACCTTTTATGCCGAGTGAGGCTACAAACCAAGAAATTAGGACAGGTTTCCCATAATATAAAGTGTACTCGTTTGGATGAATCCCCACTTTGGACCGAATAATGCCTTTGATTCTATGAAATGAATAACACGTCATCACTTCAAGCTCAAAACTTTTCTCGTTTGATGGCATTTTAAAAAGCAACTTTTTTTGAGATTGTTCTTGGAGATATATAGTAGAGTTCATGGCAATGTCTTCGTCCATGATTCTACGAGAATCATGCAATAGCCTTTGACCATTATAAGAGAGCTTCTGAAGACCTTCTGAAATACCTTCCTTCTCACGTAACATTACTCTGAGATTTTCAATTGTCTCAGATTTTTTGACCTTCATTGCTATTGTTTTGCGGACCTTAAAGTATAAGTCCATTATCTGTGATGAAGCATGGAAGAAACAAAAGATCGAAACTTGTCAAGGATTTAGTAGAGCTTTCATGTAGATGAAAAAAAAAAAAATCACAAAGATCACACATCATATATGTATCAAAACTCAAAAGAAAACAACAACAATGTTATATCTTAGACTGGAACCATTTTGCTAACTTTTCTCTTCGGAAAAAGGAAAGAACGACTAAGCAAAACGACAACGAAAAGATCTCAACTTTGTTGCCTACAGGTTAAGAGATAGATTGAGTTTGGAATAATGCAAGACACGCATACATATAAGAGCGCAACAAAAATTTTATTTCAATTTCACAAGCCAATATTTTGAAATTCCTGTAAAGCCTATCCTCTATTCCATTTTCGACTAATTGAAACCTAAGTCATCAATCCTCACTCTACATGCTGTGAATATATACAAGATTGTTATCATCTTCCAGTGATTACCACTAAATTAAGGGGCCCTTGCAAATATGTCCACTATGAAGTTTAGAAGTGCAAAAATGTCTCCTCTATGATTTTCTTGCAAAACTGTCCGGTATCAATGTTTACTTTGCATAAATGTCCCATGTTGGACTATACTACCCTCCCCACTTAAATTGGGGTGTAATGTCACAAATACCCTTAAACATTTCAGGTTTCCAAAATTACCCTTGTCTTCCCTTCCCTCCCTTTCTTTCCACGAGTGGTTTGATGAATTCCCTCCCCCATTTTCGAACATACAGGACCTGACCCGACCACACCACAGTCGGTCCCCAGTATCTTCTTTTGTTCTCTTCTTCTTCTTCTTCCTTCCCATCTTCGGGGCTTCAATATTCCTCCTATCATTCCGAAATTCCTTCTCAATTGTTTTCAACTGAACATTATCAAGAACCATATAACCTGAAAACCATATAGAAACCCTAAAAACAGAGAAATAGAGAGAGATAGAGGCACAAGGACGACGAGGGATGATGGGTTTCTATGTGTAGTCTTCAAAAGTTTGCAATTGTGTTGGGTAACAGACAGGGTGGAGTTTGAGTCTGAAGCCAAGATAAATCGACCAGGCAAGGATACCTAAGCTGCTAGCTGTGGGATCGAAGACGGCTGCAGGTGAGTGTTTCTTTAAATATGTGCATTGGAACCTTTGAAATCAATGTTAATTTTTGTCTGTGCTGGGCGGTGCTGCTGTTTGGGGCTAGACATTGTTATTGGGTCCATTTTCTTTTTCGTTTTTGTTGGTGTTGTGTTTGGATTGGTTTGTTTTTGTTGGTTTTGCCTGGTGTTTATGTGGGGTCGTTTCTGCTGGTATAGGTATTGTTTGTCTTATGTCTTAGTTAGGTTGTCTTGTTTTTTTAGGCGTTTTTGCTTCCCTGCCTGGGTTGAATCATTTTGATGCAACTTTGTGGGTGTTTGGATTTAGCAGAGAAAGTGTTTGATAATATGCTTGAGAGAAGCATGGTTGCGTGGAATGTTATGATTGATGCGTTTGTTCAGTCTGGTGAGTTGGTTCTAATGCAGAATTTGTTGGCATTTGTTGGGATTTGTTCATTCTAACTGCTGTGTGGGCATTTCTTGTTTTCTATGGCACCCCTTGTTGAATTGCTACTGCTATGTGGCGTTGTTTATTTGGCATTGATAACTCTGTCCAGGGCTTGAAGTTCGAGTATTGGGTGTGAAAGCCCTGTGCAGGGCTTCAAATCCCTTGACAGGGCTTTAAAAATCAACAGAACTGTTTTACTTATACACCGTTTTGTTTTATTTCTTCATTTTCATATCTTTGTTACTTTAACAACATTTGCAGGGTCTATGGATACAATGGATGGGTTCATAGTACATTGCGATAGACATTGGATTGATGACGAGGTGATGGGTCCAATTTCCTTTGCATGTCATGACGACAAATATAGTAAATTGTTTGAAACAATATGTCACCGATCGGGGTTAGTAATGACAGATTCTGGATAAGCTTAAGTTCAGAGCTTTTAACGCCGAAAGGGAGTTGTACATTATCCATTATGAGCGACAGTGATGTATCCTGTTTGCTTTCTCATAATCGATCCTTGTCCTTGTGGACTGAAATTAAGGTCGAAGTCGTAGAAAGATCTGTACCGGTGAAGCCAACTGAAAATGTTTTTCAAACTGTGATGAAGTCAAGAAATACAACAATCCAGTCATGTATACCTTCGGGCTTTAAACCCTCTGGTGTTTCTGAATCCCCAATGAGTACTCCATTTTTTTCCGTCAGTGAGTGGTAGCAACCAACCGTTTGGGCCAGTGCCTTCCCCCGGATTTACATCGGCCGAGAAAGATTAGGGGACTCCAGCATCGACTACTAAGCATGCAGAGGTTAAGGTGGATGATTATGATAGTTCTAGCAGTGAGTCTAGCAGTGATGAGTCTAGCAGTGACGGGCAAGCGTCAACAGACTGTAGAGAAGTTCAAACAAATGGAGCACCTAAGAGTTCTACACCATCTACGACGACACGGTGGACAATACCGGGGTCAGAACTATACTCAATTCAGCCCATTAGATCGAAAGAATTGTTTGAAGACAATGAAGACTTTAGTGAAATATATAAAGGACAGATTTTCAAGGACAAGAAAACATTGAAAGGCGCTCTAGGGTTCAATGCATTGCAAAAGAGGTTTGATTACAGGGTTCGACGATCGAATCATACACGATTCATCGCAATATGTAAAAAGAGAGATTGTCAATGGGTTTTTAGGGCAGGGAAATCGAGAAATGGGACGTACTGGAATGTTAAGTCCGTTGACTCTAAGCACACATGTGTTGATAATGGAAACTACAATGTAGATTTTCACCGTGTAAGTTCCCATGTAATAGGGCAATTGTTTGCAAGAAAGTTTGTTGATCCAGGACGCAACCTCCGTCCTAAAGATATCCAGACTGACATGAAGGATAAGCACGGCATAAACCTCACCTACAACAAAGCTTACAGATCTAAGGACCGTGCTTTACATAGTGTTTTCGGTGATCCATGGGAGTCATTTAAGACGTTGCCCGCATACTTTCACATGTTGGAAAAATCTAATCCGGGGACAAAAACCAAGATTGCAACCGATAGGCAAAACCGGTTTAAATATGGATTCATGGCACTTGGGGCTTGTATAGAGGGATTCAATACAGTAATTAGGCCGGTTATTGCCGTCGATGCTACCCACTTGAAGTCCAAGACCAGGGGAGTTTTGTTAGTTGCGGTATGCAAGGATGGTAATAGATGATATACCCTTTGGCATTTGGGTTTGCCAATTCCGAGTGCTCAAAGTCATGGACATGGTTCTTGAAGCAACTTCACGACGTGATCTTGCATCCCGAACTTGTTCTGATAGTTTCGGATCGACACACGGTATCTCTAATGGCATGAGAGCAATATTCCCCAATTCAGCACATGTGGTTTGTGCATACCACTTGGCCAACAATCTGAAACAACATTGTCGGAAGCGAGGTGACGTGATTTATCATTACTATCGTGCTGCATATGCGTACCGTGTTGAGAAATTCGACCGTGTAATGGCTGAGCTGAAATCCATCCATCCTAAGGTTTATGATGAGCTCCTAGAGGTTGGGATACAGAAGTTTTCACGTGTCCATAGCCCTAGGAAGAGGTACCATATGATGACCACTAACATTGCAGAGTCAATGAATTCTTGTCTACTTGCGATCCGGAAGTTGCCTATCACATCTATTGCCGAATTATTAGAGATTTGTTGCAACGTTGGTTCCACGACCGTCGAAGTAATGCAAGAGAAACACCCACATTCTTGACTAATGATGCGGACCAACACATCAAAGATAGGGTATTAGCATCGCAACGGTGTGAGATTCACCCCATTGACTATGATAGATTCAAGGTACAAGACCAATGGAATGAAGCAATTGTCGACTTGGAACAATGTTCATGCTCATGCCGTGAATGGGACCTAGATGAGCTACCGTGTATTCATGCCATGGCTGTTGCAACGTATGCTTACATAATGTTTATTTACATTTTGAATAACAACCATAATCTTCAATTTGTAATTGTGATTATTTTTTTTGTCTTTGTATCAGGCTTAAAGGTAAGCCCATAAACTCATTATGTTCCGACTTTTTCACAACCGGATGGCTGAAACAAGCGTACGCCATGGTTGTGAACCCTGTTCCAATACCTGAAGAGTGGGACATTGCTGATGATGTTCGTCATCGCGTTGTATTGCCTTGGAAAAAAAAGCGACTGACAGGAAGACCAAAGAAAAATCGGATGCCTTCTGTCGGGGAAGAAACGAAAGCAACAATCGTGTGGGAATTGTGGGCAAAAGGACACAATCAAAAAGTTGCACGAACCCATCATGTAGCACAGGCAAACCAGCAAAAAAAGCACGTGCTTGTAGTGTGTGCAAGAAAGAAGGACATAACAAACTTACGTGCCCGGATAGGGATAACGCACCGGACCCCATTTTGGCACCCCACCTCAGCTCGGATGACACTGACACTGACACAGACGATGAAGAAGTTGATTCGTAGGTATGGGTGACACTCATCCTTTCCTTCTATTTTATTTTTTTTAAAATAAAAAATCTTTGATAGGCAGCAGTTGCTTACGCTTTCGTTTTAGGTGGTTGTGGTGTAGTCATTGTAAGTTGCAGTTTACCTTGTTTAGTACCTTGTTTATGGTTTTAAGTTTTTACAAGCAGGAACAGCCCAGCATGTGTTATTTACAGCTGTTTTTAACTTCTTGTGGTGATGATCTTGTATGGAATAATTGTTTTCAAGCCCTGGAATATTTGTTGTGGCTTGTTTGATTATTTTATTATTATGGAATAATTGTTGTTGAGGCCTTCGTGATACTGGTATTTATGTTATGTGTTTGTTTAAGTATATATTTCCGTTTAAGTATATATTTGTGTGTGGCCACCATACACATACTGTTCTTCGTTGTTCTTCTTTGTTGTATATATTGTTGTATACTGTTCTTTGTAGTAATACTGCCATACAGGGCTTGAATGTATTTACATGTCACCATCCCTGGAATAATTTTTGAAGCACATGGCTTGAATTTATTTACATGTCAAGCCCTGGAATAATTTCTGAAGCCAGGGCTTGAATTTATTTACATGTCAATCCCTGGAATAATTTCTGAAGGTCAGGGATTGAATTTATTTATTATATCCAAGGCCCTGGAAGAACATTGATTTGTTAAGGGCTGGATATTTTTATTTAGCCCAACAGAAGGTTGGTCATGACAATGTATTTTAATTAATAATATTTAGTTAAATGAAGTAGAGCAGTGGGCAAGGGCAATGGTAAAAGTACATTTATTTAGGGAGTCTTCGGCTTCGGGAGTCCCCTTACCCGGTGTATTTTTAGTTTGAAAAAAGCATTCATTGCAATGGTTTGTGAAAAGGCATCCAGATGACCTTTCAATGGAAAAGGACGGTTGGGGCAATGACCATGGTGGCTTTTCATTTATTGGGACATTGGGGGTGGGGGTTTTCATTCATTATAAATACCCTCCTTTGTTACATTTTGTTTTCACTTCACTTATATTCTCTATTGTTTAGTATTTTTTTATTTATTTTTTCACGGTACAATGGCAGAAAACAACACAAGGAATAATGTTGCAAATAATTTTCATGCAACAGACAGGCTGGAATCCATCTTCGAATGTCTAAGGCAACGGATTGCAAATGCAGAGAACACCATCCGTGAAGAGCTTGCAAACGCTGGACGCCTGACTGTGGACAATGCAGTGTTGATGGGAAAAGTTGAAAATCTGGAAGCAGAATTATCAATTTACATGTGCAGATGGAGGCAAGAGATGATGAACTGAATGGGCTGTACATTCTTGTTGAAAACTGCAGAAGAAATGTTGGACTTCAATATTCCACCATCTCCCTAAAGAAATGCTTTATTTTATTGTGTTCACAGTCTGATGTCTTTGCAAAATTTTATTTTTTTTATCTTCGTGTTCACATCTTTCTAAATATTTTATAATATATGAAATGAATATTATCATATTTCCCTTTCCTAAATCCCTGGCACAATATCTCAATCATCTAAAAAGAAGAGTAATCTTTAATTCATATTCATAAAAAAGGCAAAGCAGATGCCTTGAACAAACATAACACAAACAAGCATTCACATACATTTGCCCACTGTTACTCCGATTACAAAACAACAATATACAATATAACCAGCATTACTGTTTTGGTTTGTACCGGTTCAGTGTAAAGAACCTTATCTTCTGTGGTACCAGAACTATGATTTGAAAGTGAAAGTTTTTCACGCTGAACCGCATGGATAGCTTCATATGCTTCATCCACCGTATTAAATCTCTGATAAGAGGCACCCTTAAATCCATCAACTTGTTCATGACAATCAGGCCAAGAGTTGAACACACCAGTTTTCCTGCCTTTGAAAACAGCATACACCGATTTCTTTGCCATATCATACAAAACACTGAATATACGTGCAAAAAAAGAAGTAACTAACAAAGAGGAAATCCAGATTAGATTTTTTTTTTTTTTTTATAATGACAAAACAACAAACAAAATGAAGACATTAAATCCTGCAGACAGACATTAAACAAAATGAAATAACAAAAACCAGTTAATTGGGCATAGAAGTCTTCCGACAGAAATCAAAGGTTGAAGCTTTACTACCTTGTAACCATATGATTTTTGTCGAAAACCTCCATGCCCACTGAACTCATTTTCGAACTCAGAACAAAAATTAACGAATAAAAAACGAAACAAAATGAAGATTAAGATTTGTAGAAGAAGACCTCTGGGCGTGGGGGCTCCTCGTCAGGATTGAAAGAAATCAATCAGATGCGTAGAAGGGCAAGATGTGTTCTTGCGTACGCGATAAAGATGAAAATATTATGAAGAAAAAGTAGAAGAGGAACCGACCATCTATATAGGGGAAAGACTGAAGTGGGATCCAGCTGTGGTCCACTTGCATTGGTCAGTGGGATCCAGCTGTGGTCCACAAATTTCGTTACCCCCTTACCGTTGCATAATTTTTCAAGCCCAGAAACAATAAATGTGAAGCCCTGGAAAGGTATTAAAGCCCAAAATCACCGTACTGAGCTGACCTGAATAATTTTTTGCATTTAATTTAAATTTTTGCAAGATTTTAAAAAAAATTTCCAATCGTACAGAATTCGTTACACAACATGTGGCAACACGTAGAGTGTTTGACACAACAAAAAACGCAATCCATAATGTGGGAAGCCTTAGATTGACAGTATGTGCAAATGTCACCCATTACTCTACTAGGGTTATAAGTGTTACTATGCAATTTTTATGGATTTGGTCAAGGTGTATTTTTGTTACCGTCCGATGCTCACCCAAAAACTCTATAAAGATACCCACCTACATTGAATCCACTTTGGACCATCTCGATCGGGAAGAAAAACACGGGACCCACATCATCGGATGCATAAACAATAGACATTCAAGCCCTAGCTATTATTGTTCAAGCCCAGTAATTACAAAAAAAAAATAATAAAAAAATAATGGGATCCAGCTGGACCATTAGAATGGGCTGAATGTGGAATTCCTGTCTGAAAGCCCATTCCCATCCATGTATTACGCCTAGAAGGCTATATATATAATTGGAGACCTAAAAGCCCACCCGTTTAATTACATATAACTCCAAGAATGAAGTGGGATCCAGCTGTGATCCACGAATTTCCTTACCCCCTACCATTGCATTTTTTTTTTCAAGCCCAGAAACAATAAAGGTGAAGCCCTGGAAAGGTATTGAAGCCCACAAATCACCGTACTGAGCTGACCTGGAATAATGTTTTGCATTTAATTTAAATTTTTGCAAGATTTTAAAAAATTTCCAATCGTACAGAATTTGTTACACAACATGTGGCAACACGTAGAGTGTTTGACACAACAAAAACGCAATCCATAATGTGGGAAGCCTTAGATTGACAGTATGTGCAAATGTCACCCATTACTCTACTAGGGTTATAAGTGTTACTATGCAATTTTTATGGATTTGGTCAAGGTGTATTTTTGTTACCGTCCGATGCTCACCCAAAAACTCTATAAAGATACCCACCTACATTGAATCCACTTTGGACCATCTCGATCGGAAGAAAAACACGGGACCCACATCATCGGATGCATAAACAATAGACATTCAAGCCCTGGCTATTATTGTTCAAGCCCAGTAATAAATAAAAAAATAATGGGATCCAGCTGGACCATTAGAATGGCTGAATGTGGGATCCAGCTGGACCATTAAAAAAATCCATGGTGTACATTCCAATCCCTGTGGTCCACTTGCATTGGTTAGTGGGATCCAGCTGTGGTCCACCAATTTCCTTACCCCCTACCATTGCAATTTTTTTCAAGCCCAGAAACAATTAAGGTGAAGCCCTGGAAATGAATTGAAGCCCAAAACCACTGTACTGAGCTGACTTCGTATGCAGTATGCTATATTTGTATGTATTCTGTAATGGTTAGGAATATTATGGGTTTAAAAATAGAACAATTCATTTCATTGTCGTAAAGACATTAAAAAGTGGCCTCCAAACGAAATATTCTGGGCTTCAACAAATCAATTACAACAAATCAATTATTTTCGTTTGCAGCAAACACATTAAAAATAAATACACCAAATATTCTGGGCTTCAGAACAAGTCATTTCATTTCATACGCCCTCACGGGGCCAAAGCAAAACAACCAAACAACACCATGGATTACATTACAGAGGCTTCCACCGGAAATAAAACTAGAAAATCTAAAAACAAACAAAGCTGATAAACATTCCAGCCACAACCCCAACATTCCCTCACAGAGGAAAGGCCAACACCATGGATTTCATTATTAATGATAAACTTAACATCGCTCAACTGGGAAGACGAAGAAGATAACAAAGACAGAGCTACCAGAAATGTTAAAACGTCTCTATATATATAATTTCAGCACAATTGACCGCAGTCAATGATCATTACGGTCTTCGATGGCAAGCCGGAGCTGGAGCCGATCTGATCAATGGCCTTCAAGACGTCAAATCCTTCGACCATCTCACCGAAGACGACTTGCTTGCGATCGAGCCACTCGGTCTTAGTGGTACAGATGCAGAACTGGGACCCGTTGCCCAATGTGCTGGTTTTGGCCATTGACAATATACCGGGACCGATGTGCTTCTTCACGAAGTTCTCGTCGGTAAAACTAGGGCCGTATATCGATTCACCACCGGTTCCGTTTCCTTGAGTGATGTCTCCTCCATGGACCATGTACCCAGGTATCACGCGGTGGAAGGTTGAACCCTTGTAGTGGAGTGGCTTCCCAACCGTGCCGATCCCCTTCTCTCCGGTACAAAGAGCCCGAAAGTTCTCCGCTGTGATAGGGGTACTGTCTGCGAAGAGCTCCATCACAATTCTACCCACAGGGATGCCGTCAATGCTTAGGTCAAAGAACACTCTAGGGTTCCCCATAACAGTGTCTACGACAAACAGATAGAAGGTATAGTGGAAAGTGGAAGTGGAAATGATAGATGAAGAACAAAAGAGAGTATCGACATAATGGGGACTCACGGTTTCCTTTAAATGGCAAATGCCCCCCCAAAGGTGGGGCCCCTTTTATGTATTTGGTTGGGTTGCCGTTCATCATCAACACATCATGTTTTGGGGTTGTAATGCAAAGGGCCCCCCCATGTACCTGAATTTTTATTTGTAATGCAAAAAAAATAGAACACCCCAAAAACAACAAAACTCACGTCATTGTCATTCACACAAAATGTTCTACCTTCAACTTGATAAATAAGCGGTTCAAATTCCTTTGAACCTTTAAATTCGATACATATACTTCTAAATTATTGGGCTACATATCTGGTTTCAGATACATATACAAAATCATCCATATACAGGAGACAAACGTTCAATCATTCATGGGCTAGAAAGAAACGTTTAATTACAAATCAAAATATCAGCTGAGCAATCATGAGACAAAGGTTCAATCATCCATATAGAAGTCAAACTGTTAATCTACATTGCCTAACAAAACCACGACAGAAACAGCTACCAACTTCACAACTACCAACCGTAAAACAGAAACAGCTACCCCAACAAACATCTCAACACAGTTCACCGTTAACGAAAATTTCAAGAGCCATTGCCTGACGGATGGTGGGAATATCCTTCTGTCCAAAGATATCCATCCATGATGACAACTGGAACCCAAATAATATCAATTCTGCATATTTACATACAAAGGCACCACAACTGTAGCTGCAAAAAGTGAAATTGCAATCATAAATATTTTTGTATCATAATAAAGAAGTAGAAGTAATAATGCAAATTTTACCCGTCATTTTGTTGGGGAATAATGGTTGGTTCGATGTTTTCAGCAGTGAATGGACTTGTGTGAGGAGGCATCTTCATATGCTCATAGTAATTTGCATGCTTAAGAATTGAGGATAACAAATAGAGTAACCCTGAGATGTCTTTCAATCGGTAATTTTTTCCATTACGAGCGCAAAACGAGTCATACATTTTTACTTTCCCTTCTTTTAAAAACACTTGACATAGTACCCAATGATCCCCGGTGTTGCAAGGAACCAACACCTGTGAAAAAAAAAAACAAAGAGAGAACAAAGAACAAAACATAGGCAAATGACATTAAAAAGGCAAAAAAAACGAGGAAGAGAGGAAGAAGAAAAAAACAAGGAACAAAGAAGAAAGAAGAAAAAAAGAAGAAAGAAGACAGAAGAACATACCTGGTACAAGAGCAGTAGCCAGCAGGTAGCAGAGCAGTAGAGAAAAAAAGAAGAAAGAAGACAGCAGCAACCAGCAAGTACCAGAGGGGTAGAGAAAAATAAGAGTTAGTGACTTAGTGAAAACCAATAATAACTTAACAAAATTGTCACATTGCGTGTCACATACTTACCGACTCCATAGTCCACCACGGTTGAGGGTAAAGAAGGTCGGAACCTGACACATAATTTAGTGTATCATCGTCTGGTTGGAAAGATAGGGGATCGAATTCGGGGTATTCTTCCCAAATTGGGGCAGCTGGTGTAGTGGGTGTAAGATCCTTCTTCTTTTTTGTTTTCTTTTTTGTATTCTTTTTTACTTCTTTTTGCTCGAATCCGGCTGGGTTATTATTTTTTAAATGTTCAGATTCCAATAACTTCTTAACACCTTCCCACTTCAGTTTCAAATGAGCCTGTTTACAAAATAAAAAAACTTTCGTTCAGTTTAGGATTGCATCAGAAATGAATGTGAAGAAAAACAATAGAAAAATGAACTTACGAAAAACGCTGTTGGGACCAATCCGATTTCCTGACGGTCGCTAACCTCTCCATTCGAACGCCGCCTCTTCCACAGAACGTCGAGGTAGCTGTCTATGTGCTACAAAGACATTTATATATAAACGTTAGGAAACTTATCTGTATTTGTGTAAACAAACGCATCACAATTTATCACTTACCAAGTTGGACAACCATTTTGTAGGTTTGACCAAATCGTTAAACTGTTCACGATTCATATCGATGGCTTGGCCAGTAAAGACACTGTGAGTTGGAAAAATTAAATTAAATATTCTGAACAAAAAATATAAAATAAAAACAGAGGAGAATAGGAATAAGACATTACCGAGTATCATCCTTATTCTTCAGAAATGAGATGAACCGATCATAATTGTCATTCACACAATCGCTCAAATCTTTGGTTCTCTTCCTCTTCTTGGGTATGGGCATGGGATCTGTGTACGGGCTGTCCAAGTACTTTGACCGCCTACGGGCTCTTATGTTGTCATTATTCTTGTAACACACACTTGGGTCACCCGCATTCATAAATATAACACTAAGATCAGGGTTTGGAAGAACCACGTTCACACATGGTGAAGGGAAGTCATCCAAATTTATCGTGTGTTTAGCTGACCCATATGACTCACCAACAACATTATCCAACCCACCCTCCTTACCAACAACAATCCCTGTATCGTCCTTATCATCGGCCTTCTTCGCCTCCACTCTCAACCTCCTCTCGCCCATCTCCACCTCGGCCTTCTCAACCTCGGTCATCTCCACCTCTTCGACAACCTCCTTGTTCAAGTCTTTCTCCAACTTTTCCCCATTAGCAAAATTGTGCAATGGTGACAAATTAGGACTGACCTACAGTCAGAAGAATATGTATAAAGAACTACCAAATTGAATCATGTTTAATTACATAATAAGTTTTTGAATAGGCTTGAAAACCCTTATGTGTTATATTACTTACCATGTCGTCCACAGGTTTGTGTGAGCTTGCTCTTCTGTCGTCTAAATCTTTCTCCATTTTTTCTGGTGCAATCTTTCGAATTTCTTCACTTATCCAGAACTTCATCCTCTCCTCGCTTTCTTCTATTTTCTGTGTGACCAGCTGTGCAATAGATGTATACAATTCTGGTATTGTATACGGAACCGATGTCTTGATTTTTGACTGCAAATCCAATTCAAAAAAGAATTAATACATTACGCAAACTAACTTAGGATAGTAAAAGTTATGTATGTATATTACAAATCATTACCTTGGGAGTTTCTACATCTCCTTCATCGAAGAGCCGTTTCTTAGATGACGGTTCATCTGACTTTCTAGATCCGATGAACCTTGTTGTTGTCTTGCTTTGGTGAATGGAAGCATCACCCTTTTCCATTGCATCTTGACGGTCCTCCGCATCACCATCATCGTGGTCCTCCCTTACCACATCTTGAAGCATCAAAGATTTGTAATAAGCACTTGACTTTTCATGATCTGACACCTTCCATGGGAACAAAGCCATCTGCATGTAAAGTGCACAAAACATTGAGGTCAGAAACCAAATAGTATGCATAAGATAACCAGCAACACAAGGGAGTTGATTTCAAGCCCTGGCAAGGTATTTCAAGCCCTAGCAAGGTCTTTCAAGCCCTAGCAAGGTCTTTCAAGCCGTGGCAAGGTATTGCAAGCCCCCCTAAGGGATTTCAAGCCCCTCCAAGGCATTTCATTCCAGCCCCGCCTAAGGGATTTCATACCCTCATTGGAAAAACCAACAACTGATATCAAACTAACTACATACACTATAATATTCAAGCACCCCCCCCCCCCCCCCCCCCCCCCCCCCCCCCAATTCATAATAAGAAAGTGTAGCCCACAATCATTATAATAAAGATTTAAGAACCAGAACCAGGTTCATAGAGTAAAGTAGTATAACACAACACATAAGGGTTTTCAAGCCCTGGCAAGTTATTTCAAACCCTGGCAAGGGATTGAAATAACTGGCTAAGGGATTTCATACCTTCATTTGAAATAAGAAAGTGTAGCCTACAACCCCCTATGATAAAGATTTAAGAATGAGCTTCATAGAGTAATAAGTAGTAGTGGTATAACACATAAGGGTTTTCAAGCCCTGGCAAGGTATTTCATACCTTATTTGGAAAAACCACCAACTGATCCACATTCATAATAAGAAGAAAGTCCCCCAACCGTTCAACCCCACTATAATAAAGATTTAGAATGAACTTCATCCAAGTTTTAAGAATCTAGTGTAGCATAGAAATCAGGCAAAATAGCCTAACATTTATATGGATTTCAAATTAACCAACCCATTCCTCTACACATGATCAATATACTTATTAATGTCCTGATTTGGACAAACCAACCAACCACTGATGTTAACTAGCTATTTTATATAGATAGACACAGAAAATGAAATACACATAGAAGTAAATACATGTAGAAGTAAAATACACACCGTCGTACTGAAGAAAGATTCAACTTTTAAAACCCTTGTATTGAAATTCCAATTCTTAAATCTTGGGAACCCTGTACTTTTCCGTACGCCAAGTTTACCTTCCAAACGGCAAATCCTTCAACGGCCCAAACCTAAACAATTAAAAAAATCTCATAAAGAAATACAAATCTCATGAGTTTGATTTACACATGAATTCATTTGGCAACTATTACCTGAAATGCTAGTAGAAATCCATAAACGTGGAATGTGAAACACTTCGAATCATCATTGTTCTGCTGATTGTCCAACTCTGCCTGCTGATGTCAGTTTTCTTCTTCTTCTTCTTCAGCTTCTTCTTCTTCTCTTCCTTATTCTCCTCTTCCTTCTTCTTCCTCTTCTTATTCTTGGGGCCCTCATTATCTCTTTCTTCTCGCCATTGCCTCTTAACTTTTCAATGTGTTTATCGGCTGCATTCTTCAAACAACACAAGGTGACATCGAATATGTTGAGCCCCAGGAAAACTTTCAAATGCATCGATTCCTCAACTAAAGACAACACCCAACTGGGTATGGCTGTCTGTGCTTCATCCATCCCAAAGAATTGGGACACCATTAATAGGTATCCCATTTTCAATGCGTCATCACCCTCTGAAGGCTCTGTGAGCCGTTAAAGGTTGCCTCCAACAGTTCAATCGACGGGTTTTCATCTACAAAATAGCGTGTAAAATAGATTCCTCACTGACTTCTTCTTTTTCTTGGAACCCTTCGGCAGTGTGCCCATGTTGAGGCACTGCACAAGCAGAATTCCTCTCTCCCAACACGAGCTTTCTTCTCCCCTAAAAACCAACCACATTTCATCATCCTTTCTTCTTCGGAAGAATGAGCTGTCTTTTCAAAAGATTGTAGATCAGCATCCCATGAACCCTTATGGGCTGTATCATATCCAAGTACTGCCTAAAGGGGCCTTCTTTAAACCTATCTAACACGCCGCAATGTGTCAAGACCAACTTCAAATCTTGAAGAAATTTTTTTTGTTGTGCGAGTTTATTCTCGCATGTACCCAGCTTTTGTGGTCTGAATACCGCCATTGTTTTTTGAAATGATCAGCCCCCATCTGGTTTACAAGAAAACAAAAAATCATTAATGCTAAGCATAACATAAAAGGGATTTCAAGCCCTGGAATCAAATATCAAGCCCTGGCAAAGGATTTAAGGAACTGGATAAAGAATTTCAAGCCCTGGCAAAGGGATTTAAGGATTGGATAAAGAATTTCAAGCCCTGTAGATGGATTTGAAGACCTGAACCTGGAATTTCAAGCCCTGGAAAGGGATTTTAAGCTCTGATTTGGACAAAACAAACAATATAGCTTCCCACGGAGTCCCCACTGGGGTACTACGGGGATACAGTGATGTATGTCAACACAAAAATAATACATAAGCAAGCCCCAGCCCCCAACACCACCAAAATCCACCAATTCCAAAATCCAACGCTTAAACATAACATCACAAAAACGATATACAACAACACTACACTTCACAATCGCTCACAGGCTTCAAATCCCTTTGTCAAGGATTAATATTCAAACAAATGGGGCCAGATTGTTCAATAAAAACTAAAAAAAATCCACAAGCCAAGCCAAGCCAGTCAAGAATAAACCACTGGTAACCCCACCACAAGCCAAGTCACCCAAGTAAAAAATCAAATCATCATCCATGCATAGTTACACACACAGATGCAAACAAAACAAATTAATGGGAGGTTAAACGCCAGAATGAAAGACAATGAGAAAACGAATGAATACCTTTACTTGCGATTGCGACAAAGACGTCTTCTCTAACTCGAATGTGGAATGAAGATGACAAGGACAAACGGCGGGCCCCGGTCTCGGTATTTGACTATTCTTCTACTTGGTGTTTCTGATTCTTCTTCTTCTTCTTCTTCTTCTCTCTTCTTCGTTCGCACTCTTCTTCTACTCTCGTTCGCAACCTCTGCTCACTAAGATGGCTCTTCTACTGGTTCTTCTCTCTCGTTCGCCTCTTCTCTCGTTCACAACCGCCGAGCTCCTTACTGAGATGGCTCTTCTACTGATTCTTCTCTCTCTCTCTCGTTCACCTCTTCGGGTCCTCTACTCTCGTCGTCGCAACCGCCGGGCTCTCAAAAGTGATTTTGAATTTCAATTTTAGGTTAGGGCAAATTATAATGATGCTTAATTGGGCTTGACTGTTTAGGGTCATTTCGGGATTTCCTCTTTTAAATGGTTTTAACTATTCAAGTGCCCTTAAGGGTAGTCTTGGAATTTCATGTGCCTAAGGGGACACAAATGCAAGAAAAACATACTGGAGACATTTTTGCTCTTTCAAACTTGAAAGTGGACATTTCCTTCCATTTCCACTAAAAACTCGGTAACTGTACAATAGCTGAACCCTTTATAAAAATACACAAAACTTTTATTTGTGTAAAAAAAAAAAAAAAACATTTATAATTATTTTTCATGGATTCATGCCCAACAAAAATACAGATAGTCATCGTGGTTTCCTTTCATTTTTAGGCCTTTAAAATTTTCGAAGTTTGCATTATTGTTACTTTACTTTTTTTTTTTTTTTTTAAATTATTATTTTGTTCATATGTTTTCGTGAAATGTCTGTTCTTTTAACTATCTTTCGGTTTTTAGTGCCTATGATCCCTATATTTTCTAAAATCTATCAATTTAGTCCTTTAAACCAAATTTTTTAACGGTCAACCCTCATAGAAAAAGTAAAATGATATTTTTACCCCTGACATTTATTTTCTTATAAAAAAATATTGAAAAAAAGAAAAACAAAAAGGGGAATGATCATTTGGTCCCGCCAAACAATAGATAACAATTTTTTTCAAAATAGTTTTATAATATAAAATATAAAAAAAAAGGAAAAAAGTTATAAATCTCCACCGTCCAATCGTAGATGGACGGTGGAGATCCATTTATGTAAACAAAAAAAAAAAAAAAAATTAAATAGGTAGATTGATCTCCACTGTCCATCCCAAATATGTGGTGGTGATAAAATTATAAAAAAAAAATGAAAAAACCCAACCAAAAAAAAATGAAAGAAAATCAAAACAAGGTGGAGATCCAGATTGAATTTCCACCTTGTTTTTTTGAGGGGTTTTTTTTTTTTCATTTAATTTTTAGAAGAAAAAAAGGGTTTAGGGTAAAAAAAAAATCATTTTGTTTTTTTTTTGAGTCTTGACCGTTAAAATTTAGTCAAATTGACCAAATTGATGATTTTGGAAAATATAGGACCATGAGCACTAAAAAAGGAAAGATAGTTAAACAAATAGATATTTCGTGAAAATATAAGGACCAAAATGATAATTCCTTTACAAAAAAATTTTATCTATTGTTTTGGGTTGACATGTGCATCCTTTTTTGTTTAAAGACAAAAATACCCTTGGAACAATTATATTGAATAACAGTTGACTCACCGAGGGAACAAATAGATGGATTTTGAAAAACATAGAGACCACTAGCTCTAAAATAAGAATATATTAAAAACAGATATTTCACAAAAATATATGACCAAATGATAATTCCCCATTATTTATACAAATTGAACGTGCAAACCTATGTAGCACGGATACGGATACGGATACGGGATACGGGATACGGATACGGATATGGATACGGATATAGCACAATACAGGGATACGGTAAATCTTTAAAAACTAGGATACAGATACGGCAGGATACGTCAATTAAAATATATATATTTATATTTAAAAAATAATAATAATATATGAAAACATATTTGATAATTCATTCAAATAAAAACATATTCAGAATCCAAATAAAACATGTCACATAACTACATAAGTCATAACAATGTAACATATTACAGATCCAAATAAAACATGCCACATAAGTCGAACAATTACAAAATCCAAATAAAACATACGTCACATAAGTCATAAGTCATAACATATTACAAAATCCAAATACTACATAAAAAACTCATAACATATTTTAAATTCCTAATAACTTCATTATCATCATTCCTATTGTTAAAGGATCTAAATAATTCGGCCCTTAACTCTTGTTCATCAAGAGAAGGTTTGTAATCTCAAGTATTCCGGTATTCTCCATGTCAATAGAATCAAAACCAAAATTTCCTTACAATTTCATTTTGACTCCTAAAATTTTGAAATAATAATTTGACCTTGTTTTATACTAAAATAATTATAATATTGCCCCAAACGTATCCTCCAGTATCCCCTAAGTATCCTTCAAGTATCCCCCAAGTATCCTCTAGTCAAACTTATGAAAAAGTCACGGATACGCCATTTGGCGTATCGGATACGTATCCTAGAGTATCCGGGGAGTATCTGAACTGGATACGAGTTCGATACGAGTTACCTCCCCAAATGGAGTATCCGTGCTTCCTAGGTGCAAACAAAACCCATTGAGGTTCACGGTAAATATGGTGAAGTAAAATGAATATTATAATATAAATATATATATATATATATATATTTGTAAGTTTTCCGACTAGTGTTTGCTTATATTTAATATTTTTGCTATGCTATTAAAGTTTTCATAAGATAAAAATACCCATAACATATATGTTACTGGTCAACTGTACATACATGTTAGGGGTATTTTTTATATATTTTTTATTTTTATTTTGATATAAGAATTTTAATCGCATCATAATCTGCTTCTTTATTATTTGATCATTCCCTAAGAATTTCTTAGTTTTAACGGTTTTTATTTTTCTTCTTTAAAGTTTAAACAAATCAGATTGTTAATTACTAAAAATAGGGTGTGGATTGCTAGGTTTGACTTTTATTCCGAAGCGAACCAATGTGAATCAAACAAGACTCAACTGATTGTGGTACTTCCTGGAGACGTGGGATAACGTTTGGAAGTTGAAGGCAGTGTTTTAGGAAGGTTTGAAGACCATGAAGAACTGAAGAAGTGGTTTGTTTCATCGTATGAATCACGGTTTTCTGAGCGATATAATTTAAGGTGACTTGTAACGGTTTAGGGAAGCGGGTGTACAACCGTGACCCGAAACGTAGTCAATCATAATCATACATGAAACGGGAAATCTTCAGCGGAAAAGTAAGTAGTTTGTGTTTCTGGAAGTTCTTGTGCTTGAAGAAAAAGGATTTACCCTTTACAAAGATTTGTCATAAAAAGAAATAGTATTTTGTGGAACAAGTAAGTCTTGTACTTTAGGAGTATGATTTCTCTTTTATATGATACTCCATGTAAGTAGTATAAATAGAACATTGTAATTAGGTTGAATGTGTGAGTTGAACACCATGTAACATCAGAGAGTGTGAGTGAGATCCGAGGAGACCCAGGGGAATATCCGAGGAGGGATCCAAGGGAATATCGTAGATCAAGTTAGAGATCCGTGGGTGATATTTAAGGAGACCTAGTGGATATTGTGGGTTCTTGGTAAGGATCTGTGAGTGTGGTTTGGGGTTAGGTGTGAGAGAGAATCCTGAGTATATGATTGTAACAATTTATCATATAGTGGAATTTCTCTGTGTCGTCCTGACGGCCCATGGTTTTTTTTTTTTTTCCGATTTGGGTTTTCCACGTATATCTTGTGTTGTGATTGTTTTATTCTCTCTCATCTATTTTATACTTATTAACGTTATTATTTGCTATGAGTTATGGGCGTATATTAGACACGACGTTCCGCGTTCATCGTTCTAGAGGTTATCCCTAACATGAATATTGCTCCAAAAAAATTATTTGTACGCCCCTTTTTTATGGGCAAATTACACAAATTTACACATAGTTTATTCACATAATTACTGTTGGTTCCGGGAACCGGAATCGTTATCCCGCGTAGCGGAAGGGCTTGCATGCCCAGTTTTTTAAATTTTTCATAAAAACAAAAACGTTTTAGCCGGATCGTTGTAATTACATTGATTCTAATATTTAAAATAAATAGTATGGAAAGAAATCGTTCCCCTTCTAGACTTTCCGTGATTCGCTCGAAAGCGAATTCCCTCCACTGTAGAATCTTTGTGATTCCCTCGAACCAAGTTTTTCCATAC
>VAHF01000161.1:0-61241 GCA_008009225.1 Acer yangbiense | reverse complement strand
CCAAAGGTAATATTAAGTGCTTACTTGTCTTGAAGAGATAGTTGCACACACTCACAACTCATGCATATGTTTAATCTTTGTATGTTGTGTTTCTTTTTGTTGTGCATCAATGCCTATTTACATCTCTTCTTGCTTGTTTTTATGATTGCATCTTGTGTTTATAACATCATAGCATTTAGGCTTTTAGGATGCATCTTAGTTTACCTTTGTTCCCCTTGCATGATTGCTTGTGGGGTTCAAAGTTGTGGGCTGTGCGCTGGTCCACTTGTGCCTGTCGTCCAGCGCAGCTCACCGGCGCAAAACGCCCAGTGGCGTGCCGCTGGTCGTGCGCTGGTCTACACCAGCGCAAGGCCACCAGCGCTGATCGCCCAGTATGGCTCCGCTGGTCTGGCGCATGTGTGAGCGCTGGTCGTCAAGCGCCTGTGCAAATTTTGCCTTTGCGCTGGTCGTGCGCCTGTCGTCCAGCGCAAGTCCACCAGCGCACAGAGCAAATTCTGGTGCGTTTTTCAAAACGACCACACTTCACTTATGCTCCTATTTTATAAGACTTTGACTTTAGGTCAGCCAAGAGAGTTCATAATCTGATTTCATACTTAGAATATTTTTCAAGAAAAGAAAAATACAAAGAACTCATCTTTAACCACTCAAATCAAATCCTTTGTGCATCAAATTTCATATTGCATCTTCTATGTCTATATAGAGTGCATCTATGTATGGTTTGCATCATCACAACTTGCTTGGTAAGATTTGATTAAGTTCATTTTATTGTAATATTTTTACTACCAAGCCATCTCTTTTAATTTACTTGTATGTTTTAGATCATATGCTAAATACAAGAAAAGAGAATTATGTGATGAATGAATTGATTGAGTGTTGTATTGTGATAGCTAATTAGGTTTTTAATTAATCTTGATTAGCTAAGCTATTTGACATGTCATTTAGCTATTGATATCTAGGGTTGATTTAAATTGAATATATCATCATCCTAGATAAGCATTTAGAGTACCCTAGCTCTTATTGCATTAATTGAATATTCATACATATTCACATAGGGTTGTGCATCTTTTTTGAGAGATTCAAGTCTTGGTCTAGGGTTGCTATTACAGGCCCGCTGGGTAGTAGTGGTGGGTTACAGACCGGGATTGGCTGTAAACATCATTACAAGTAGTGACTTCGAGGATCAAGCAAATGGAATAGGGTTGCTAATAAAGGCCCGCTGGTAGAAGTGAGGGGTTACAGACCGGAGTGTTAGACGAGGTCTACATAGGTTGTAAACTTCATTTCAATTAGTGATTTCGAGTTCGAGTGTGGCGCACTATACAGCCCGTGGTTTTTCCCAGTGGTTGGGTTTTCCACGTATACATCAAGTGTCATTTATTAATTCCGCACTATATTACACTTGTATGTATTTTGACTAGTAGGGGTATTTTCGTAAAATTGACATGCATGCGAAAATTGGATAATAATTAGATAAAATCTATTCACCCCCCCCCCCCCCCCCCCCTCTAGCTTTATATAGAACACGCCTCTAGGACTTTCAATTGGTATCAGAGCGGGTTCCTAGACATACATAGGTGATCCTAGCTCATTTTGGTGTGTTTTTGCATTTTGTATGTTGTTTGATTTCTTCATACATTTTGCATTCTTCTCATTGCATTCATTCAACGCAAACACTATGAGTGATTTGTGAGAGAAGAAATTGACTCCATTGAGGAGATGCCTCTCTTACTAGAGAGATTTAGGAGATTTGTGAATTTAACCACCTCACCTCCTAAGAAGAAGTTGACCACCGCACCTCCTAAGAAGAAGAAGAAGAAAATTGCTTTGGAGATTCGAAGCATGACAAGAAGGAGGGTATCTCAATTGAAGACATGGGACTCATTAACAAGCCAAACCAAGGAGTGTCTTCAAGAGAGGGATTCAGTGCTACGAATGTGGAGGATTCGGGCATTTCTCCCCGGAGTGTGGAAACTTGAAGGATAGAAGAAAAGGGAAGGCGAAGGCCACCTTATGGGATAAATATGAAGATGACGAAAATCCTTCAAGTGATGAAGAACTTACCATCATCTACACGGAATTTGGAGCCAAGAGTGTAGAAGTTGAAGAAGATGGCAAAGTTGCTTTTCCTTGTGATCCCAAGAAGAACAAGGTATAGAAGTAGTTGGTGTAGCTACTCATAGGGATTTGGCTCTTTCCTCATCAAGAGAAAAATTTGATGATCTTGATGAAGGAGATGACTCCATTGGTGAAATGGAGATTAGAGGAGATGACACAAGTGTTGAATATTTGTCATCTAACTCCACAAATGGAAGTGTGGAGTGTATGGATCTTAATGACTACAAAGTCAAAGTTGTGAGCTCAATGATGAGGGCAAGGAAGAAATTAGAAGATTAAAAGAAGAGAATCTAGAGCTTTCAACACTAGTAGACCACTTGTGTGAAGAAGTGGTGAGATCCATGGCGGATGAAGATAAGCTAAAAGAAGACTTAGCATTATCTAAGAGGAGAGAAGAAGAGCTAGAAAGAGAGCTTGAAGAAGTTCAGGTCTTAATGGCTAAGATGACTTCAAGCACCAAGAAGCTTGACCACATGTTGGGAGTTGGAAGAAAGCCAAGTGACAAGAGAGGTCTTGGCTACATTGATGACACGGATGCCTCCTCCACAAGCAAGACATCATGTGCCATGAACATGGACTTCAATATGTCCCCTCCTCCTCAACAACCTAGGAAGAAGAGTGACCTAGGAGAGTGTTCAAGAAGTGCCCAAGTGGTTGAGGCACCAAAAGGTCAAGCTCAAGCTCACACCCAAAGGGCTCCTCACACTATCTTCCCTCAAACTCAAAAACACAATGGGAAGAGTTCAATCATGCAAGCTCAGACAAGCAAGCAACCTCGTCTTGGTTTTCAACAAAAGAGGAGAGATCCGATCCAACAACCAAGACAACCACAACGACAAGGGAAAGCTCATATCCATGCTAAAGGGAATGGTATGATTCCTAACTTTATTCCCACTTGTCATTTTTGTGTATTGTGGTCATATTAGACCAAGTTGCTTGCATACATTGAAATGTGTAGAGCTAAAAACATGTTTGACAAGAAAAAGGCTAGAGCTAAGATACTTCATAAAAGGAAGAAAATAATTACATAATCCTTTTTTATCTTGTTCTCTAGAACCTTCGTCCACTAGGATTGACTTAGTGTCACTAAGTGGAATAAAAGAAAGAATGACCCCGCTTGCTACGAGACTAATGTTAGGATTATGCTCAATAGCAAGAGTGTAATGTTGTAATTAACAATCTTTTTCATATTAATAAAGTGATTTCTGGTTTTAAAAATCGTATAGCATTTATAGTTTAATATTATAATTGTCAAAGTAAATAATCATAAGGTCTAAAGACTATGAGAAAAGAAGAATTGTTCGTACATCTGGATATGTATGTGGTAGACACAATTCTTTAGTTAGTCTTGAATAATGTTCATAACTTAAGTTAAAGGTTGGGCACCTTTATCTTGTTAAAGTTGTAGAATTCTTTTGCTAGCATTTGAGTGGGATCAAATGAGATATGATGAGTCTAAATCATCGGAGTGTCTTCGAGCAAAAGGATCTAGTGCACTGGGTGCATTGAACAGGATCACAATGAAAAGCTTTATCTAGAACCGTCAATAGATAATAGTCTTTTCATTATCAGGACAATCGGAGAGTCTATCTTAATCCTGAGATAAATGATGGACTTATGGTTGCAAGTGATATCATTTGAGTTATCAATGAGTACGATTATATCGCATAGTCTATCCTCGATAGTTTGGTGATATTCATTTGTTAATCGATAGAGGACTTCATTTATAGATATGGACATCGTGGCTCCATTTAATTAAATGAGAGTATAATATCATCATATGGATGTTTTGAGGTAATTGGATATTAAATCTCAACGTTGAGTTTTCGATAGTGTCTATTGAAAACATGGCTTCTGGACAAGTCAAAATATCCAAGTTCAAAACGTGGTCATATGAGTAAATATGGTAACTTGGAGAGTTATAGGCGGTCTATGAACTCTTGGCGATTACTGATATTAATCACGAGGATACACTATCTCCTATATGATTGTCTAGGGTATGAATGAGGAGCATCTTCCTTTTCTATCTTTATTTAAGAGTTCAATTTTAGCTCTTTAGTGGAATGAGTTAAAATTAATGGATCGGACCTAAGTGAATCATTGTTGATTGTGATTAGGTTATGTCTATTGAAGCTTAAATTTAGATTGCCCGCCAAGATCCCAATCCACACGGACTTGCATGGATCACTTGATATATTCTACCGGACCAATTTAAGGGTCCATAGAATTGCATTTAATATATAAGAATATAATTTGCACATTATTAAGTAATGGGCTGCTCAATTATATTTATATATTAATGAAAGACATGGGGCTTGTTTCTTTTAGTAAGAATGGGTCTGGTTCACATGTGGGCTTTTTATTTAAAGTCCAATGATTAATGAAATAAATAAAGAAAATAATATATAGCCCATTTGTTTAAGTGGGGCGGCAAGAAGGTTTATAACCTAATATATTATTTTGTTTCATTGTTTTAATTAAATAGAATTAATTAATTTATTAATTAATTGTTTAATTAAGAAACAAATCTTTTCTGATTAGGAAATATGATTCCTAGTGTTATACTATTGTTGGTAGTATACTAAAAGTAAAAGACTATTTGGTAAGAAAATAAATAATTAATTTATTTATTTAATCAAATAAGGAGTCTTTTCATTTAGTCAAAACAAAAGAATAAAGATATATGAGTTGGATTAGGGTTTGAAGTCCTTCAACTAAATAGGAATTAGGGTGCAACACAAAGTCTATTTTTGGCTAGTGATTTGCGGCAACCCTAGTTGTTTTAGGTTAAAGAATTCGGCCACCCTAATAAGAAAGAGGAAGAAAATAATGGCCACCTATATATTCACATGTATAGAATTCGGCCACCCTAATGCTTTGTGCTTGAGAGACAATTTTTCTTCTTCTTCTTAATTCATAGAAAACTTTTATTCTACTAAAACAAATAGGAGTGTTAGATTATTCTTTGATAGTATACTATTTGCTTAATCATCATAGCTTGTGTATACGCGATATCGATCTAGGTCACGCGAGTTTCGATCATTAGATTGAGAACTCAAAAGTGACCGGAATAATCTCAGTCATTCTTTTGATTTTTTTTTGTGACTAACAAGAAAAGAAAGTTTGTTTTGTCCATTCACAGGTTTGCAATTCAAAGAAAAAGGGAGACCACGCTCCTAGGTGATCCCGTTCGTGCTAGGATTGAAGATCTTGCGGATTACCATCGACGTAAGTCAATCGGATCACGCGACAAAAGGTATTCTACCTTTTGGTTATTGTATATGCATGTTTAATTAATTAAAGGGTTTAAGGTTCATAAAGGAAAAATTTTAAAAGTCACTAAATCTTATTTTTAGTCTCGCTTCCGCTGCGTGTACTACGGTATTTTCCCTACAACTAACAAGTCTCAAATAGGTTCAACCAAGTCCAAAGACTTGGTAGGTCCATATGACCTCATACTCTTCCTTGAAGTGGTATGGAAAATTGACCCCATATGGGGAACTTAAGCAAAGAGAGCTATTTTGCATCTTGTCACTTGCAAAATTTGAAATATCTTGTGCTTCTCTTTTTGTTGCTTGAGTTAGCTTGGTTACACTATGTATATATATTTTCTATTCAATAAGTGTGATCAATGCTTGTATTGCAATCCATGTCATATTTATGTTCAAACATGCATTTTTGGACTAGGAGATATATACATAGGATAAAATTTGAATGACCTATAATGATCTCCATGACATGATGATTGCTTAAATGACATGCTAAATGTTTATCTTAAAAAGCATGTTTTGATGATTGCAATTTTTAAATGCAAAAAATGTGTGAAAAAGCTTATGAGACTCAAATGAAAAAGGATCTTGTGTCCATTCAAGGATTTTACAATCCAAATGTCTCTCTTTCTTTATTGGTTGAACATGTCTACTATCATAAACGGATATCTTATCCGGAAAAATCAAATAGGGTGCAAAGTCGCTCATGTCATGTTTGGCTTATAAAGTTGGATATAGTTGTTCTTAAATTGAAATCAATGAAACTTATATCCTTGCTTCTCTCTTGACATTGGTGAAATTGGTTTGAATTCATATTGAAAACCTTTGTCATTTGCTTTGCCAATACCATGATATTTTGGACTTAAATGCTACATGTCTTGTATGCAAAGCAATTTTTTGATTCACACGTTTTCTTTAAATAAATCTCCTTGTTTCTCTCCAATAAATTTGAGATTGCATAAAGTGACTTATATTGATTATGCATATACTAGGATCTACTATCTCTCTTTGCCTTGAGTGACCCGGTTGGGGACTACTCCCTTGTCTATATCATGACAAAAAGGGGGAGTATGTTGTGGTAAGGGGAGTTGCAAATTGTAGTAGCAATTGTGCATGTTGGGAGAATACTAATTGAGGGGGAGTAACCCTTTGAGGGGGAGCATTTGCACATTCATACATTGCATGATGTTGTACTTAAATTCTTAAATGCAAATGCTTGTTTTATCTCACTTGATTCATCTCACCTTTTCTTGTATTGGAAAGTTTAGAAACTGTGCTTTCAGGGATTGATTGTTCTACTTGAGATTGAAGACTTCAAGACTATTTATCTTATCTCTTTGTAAAGTAGAAAATCATAGTAGACCCATAGTTTCTATTATGTTGTGAGGAATCAATGTGAGTGGTGGTTTTGTCACGAAATAGCCAAAGGGGAGATTGTAAGGATTCCCATCAATTGATTGGCTTATTTCGTGATCAAACCATATGTGGGGATTCTTTGTAAGGGTAGTTTAGATGTTATTGTTATTGCTTAGGCCCTTTGAAGACCTCATTATTGACAAGCACCAAAGGTAATACTCTAAGTGCTTACTTGTCTTGAAGAGATAGTTGCACACACTCACAACTCATGCATATGTTTAATCTTTGTATGTTGTGTTTCTTTTTGTTGTGCATCAATGCCTATTTACATCTCTTCTTGCTTGTTTTTATGATTGCATCTTGTGTTTATAACATCATAGCATTTAGGCTTTTAGGATGCATCTTAGTTTACCTTTGTTCCCCTTGCATGATTGCTTGTGGGGTTCAAAGTTGTGGGCTGTGCGCTGGTCCACTTGCGCCTGTCGTCCAGCGCCGCTCACCGGCGCAAAACGCCCAGTGGCGTGCCGCTGGTCGTGCGCTGGTCTACACCAGCGCAAGGCCACCAGCGCTGATCGCCCAGTATGGCTCCGCTGGTCTGGCGCATGTGTGAGCGCTGGTCGTCAAGCGCCTGTGCAAATTTTGCCTTTGCGCTGGTCGTGCGCTGTCGTCCAGCGCAAGTCCACCAGCGCACAGAGCAAATTCTGGTGCGTTTTTCAAAACGACCACACTTCACTTATGGCTCCTATTTATATAAGACTTTGACTTTAGGTCAGCCAAGAGAGTTCATAATCTGATTTCATACTTAGAATATTTTTTCAAGAAAAGAAAAATACAAAGAACTCATCTTTAACCACTCAAATCAAATCCTTTGTGCATCAAATTTCATATTGCATCTTCTATGTCTATATAGAGTGCATCTATGTATGGATTTGCATCATCACAACTTGCTTGGTAAGATTTTGATTAAGTTCATTTTATTGTAATATTTTTACTACCAAGCCATCTCTTTTAATTTACTTGTATGTTTTAGATCATATGCTAAATACAAGAAAAGAGAATTAATTGTGATGAATTGATTGAGTGTTGTATTGTGATAGCTAATTAGGTTTTTAATTATCTTGATTAGCTAAGCTATTTGACATGTCATTTAGCTATTGATATCTAGGGTTGATTTAAATTGAATATATCATCATCCTAGATAAGCATTTAGAGTACCCTAGCTCTTATTGCATTAATTGAATATTCATACATATTCACATAGGGTTGTGCATCTTTTTTGAGAGATTCAAGTCTTGGTCTAGGGTTGCTATTACAGGCCCGCTGGGTAGTAGTGGTGGGTTACAGACCGGGATTGGCTGTAAACATCATTACAAGTAGTGACTTCGAGGATCAAGCAAATTGGAATAGGGTTGCTAATAAAGGCCCGCTGGGTAGAAGTGAGGGGTTACAGACCGGAGTGTTAGACGAGGTCTACATAGGTTGTAAACTTCATTTCAATTAGTGATTTCGAGTTCCGAGTGTGGCGCACTATACAGCCCGTGGTTTTTCCCCAGTGGTTTGGTTTTCCACGTATACATCAAGTGTCATTTATTAATTCCGCACTATATTACACTTGTATGTATTTTTGACTAGTAGGGGTATTTTCGTAAAATTGACATGCATGCGAAAATTGGGTAATAATTAGATAAAATCTATTCACCACCCCCCCCCCCCCCCTCTAGCTTTATATAGAACACGCCTCTAGGACTTTTAGGGGGTTATGATCGGTGGCCTGGCCACCGAATGAAACCGCCGTTTCAGTCCAGATTGGTCTGAAGCATTTCTGCGGTTACGATCGGCGGTCACGACCGCCGTTCGAAACCGCCGATTCAAGACCTGATTGATTTATCTCTCAGTCTAATTCGGCGGTTTAATCGGCGGTCATGAAACCGCCGTTCGAAACCGCCGTTCATACCTGATTGTTTTTAATCTCTCTGTTTTGATTCGGCGGTTGTAATCGGCGGTCACGAAACCGCCGAATGAACCGCCGTTTATGCTCTGTTCTTCACGAGCTCAATTCGGCGGTCATTATCGGTGGCCTGGCCACCGATTGAAACCGCCGATCGGCGCGTTTCTTTGAAACTTACTTAAACGACCATACTTTGATTTGGCCCCCTATATATATGCCATTTTGTCTTTAGGTCAAAAAAGAGAGTTCATATTTAGAATTCATACTTAGGATATTTTTCAAAGAGAAGAAAAATTCCAAGAACTCATTTTTTATTACTCAAACACTTTTTCATGATCATCAATCATCATCTAGCATCATCCTTGATCTTCTAGATGTCATCTTGCATGGATTCTTCATCATACTTTGCTTGGTAAGCTTTTCACTAATATCTTACATATTTTGTGTTTCTCTTAGCTAGCAATCTCAATTAATTACTTGTATGTTATTTTATATACTTTGAATACAAGTTGAGATTAGTATGATGTATGTTTGAGAAGTTGTTTTGTGATAGCTAATTAAGTTTTGTGCTTAATCTTGATTAGCTAAACTATTTGACATGTCATTTAGTTTTGATATCTAGGATTGTTCTAATTGCATATTAATCATCTTAGATAAGCATATAGGGTTTCCCTTGCTCTATGTTGCATTTGGATATTCATATATTCACTTAGGGTTGTATTCTCTTCATAGAGAAAGTAAGTCTTGTGTGTAGCATCCGGGATTAGGTTGCTTAAAACGCAAGCAAATTGGACTAGGTTCACTCATACCGGGATTAGGTAGGTGTGTGATTACTTTCGGGATTAGGTTGTAATCGTTTTACACATTTAGTGGATTCGAGGTTCGAGTGTGGCTTACTTACTAGCCCGTGGTTTTTACCGTGAGGGTTTCCACGTAAAAATCAAGTGTTATTTAATTTCCGCATATTATACTTGATTTATTGCTTTATCTATTTAGGGGTAATTTCGTAATTTTGACTATCACGAAAAATTGGGTAAAAACCTTAAAATCTATTCACCCCCCCTCTAGATAGTTTTATACACACCGTGCTATAATTTGTTTCAATTGGTATCAGAGCGGGTTCCTAGACATACATAGGTGATCCTTGCTTATTTTGGTGTGTTTTGCATTTTGTGTGATTTTTGATCATTCATACATTTGCATTCATTTCATTCATTCATAAACACTATGAGTGGAAACGGTGGAAATGGTGGTGGCAACGAAGGTGCCTCAAGCACAAGGCCTCCACTTCTTACCGGATTGAACTATTCCCAATGGAAAGGGAAGATGGAATCCTACATATGCCAAATTCATGACCGTGCATGGATGGCGGTGGAAGACAGATATGATCTACCCAAGATGACTCCCGATGGTGGAGGAGAAGAAGTATTGAAGCCTAAGGCGCAATGGAACTCGCAAGAGTTTGAGGCTTCAAAGTGGAATAGGAAGGCGATGCATGCCATCTTGTGTGCTATGGATGAAAATCAATATAAATTGATTCAAAATACTAGGATAGCTAAAGAGGCTTGGGACATCCTAGAGATTGCACATGAGGGAACCAAAGTGGTGAAGGACTCTAAGCTTCAAGTCCTCCAAACTCAATTCGAGATGCTTAAGATGGAGGAGAATGAGTGCTTCAACGACTTCGAGATCAAGTTGATGGATATAGTCAACCAAAGCCATCAACTTGGTGATCCATATTCGGATAAGAGAATCAAGCAAAAGATTATGAGATCTCTACCCGATAGGTTTGAATCGAAGGTGACGGCTTTAGAAGAAAATAATGGTTATAAGGATATGAAGTCGAGTGAGGTGATTGGGAGACTTCTAGCTTATGAGTCTAGGAAAGGGCCTATCTCCACACCCACTAAAAAGCAAAAAGGAATTGCTTTAAAAACCTCCAAGGATGAAAAGGAGGCAAAGAAGGTTGACTCGGATGAAGACCTTGCCTTGTTTGTAAAAAGGTTCAACAAGGTTATGAAGTTTAGAAGAAAGGCCTTGGATCAAAAGGTCAAGATTTGAAGAAAAAGGGCACTTTCAAGAAGTTTGAACCTAGGCAAGAAAGGACCGAAAGGAAAGGGGTCCGATGTTTCGAGTGTGGTGGCATAGGTCACTTTGCCCCCGAATGTGCAAATCACAATGAGAGGAAAAAGGGAAAAGTGATGGCCGCCACTTGGAGTGGAAGTAGTGATGACTCCATTGAGGGAGATGAGTCTTCAAGTGATAAAGAGCTCATGGCTAATCTCCTAGCTTTTGCCTCCTCCCATAAAAGCAAAAGTGCTAGTGAGAGAGAGGAAATAAGTCAAGAGGAAAATGACTCAAGTGAAGAAGAAAGTGATTCCTCGTCTAACTCCATAAGTAGTTTTGTGGAGAAAAAGGTGCTTGCTAAATGCCATGCCGAGTTTAATGATTTAGCAATCAAGAGCACAAGAAAGATCAAGATGTTGAGAGAAGAAAATCTTGAGCTTGCATCTCATAATGACCACCTAGGTGAACAAGTGGAAAAATTCAAGAAGATAGAAGATAAGCTAAGAGAGGAGTTAGTCTTATCTAGGAGGAATGAAGAAAGTCTAAAGAGGGAGCTTGAAGAAGTTAGAAATTGTAAGGATTCCCGTTGTTTTTAATTGGCTTATTTCGTGATCAAACCATATGTGGGGGTTCTTTGTAAGGGTAGCCTAAGTATCGGTCTTAATGTTCGAAGCCCTTTGAAGACCTCGTATTGATAAGCACCGAAGGTAAATTTCTATGTGCTTACTTTTCTTTGAAGAGATTTAGAAGCACACACACACTAAACATTCATTGCATATGTGTGCATTCTCTTCATTTGTCACAATTCACACTTGCACTTATTTATTATATTTTGTTGTGTGTTATTGTGTCTTGTTGTTGTGTTAATTCGTTTCCCGATAACTTTCGGAAACGTCCGCGCATGCATGAGAATGTGCTTGGTTTAGCGCGAGGACCGCCTATGGAGAATGCCCTTGGCTTCTCCTTGGTTTTCACCTTTCTAGGTGATCGGCGGTTATGATCGGCGGCCTGGCCGCCGAATTAAACCGCCGTTTCAGTCCAGATTGGTCTGAAGCTTTTCTGCGGTTAAGATCGGCGGTCACGACCGCCGTTAGAAACCGCCGTTTCAAGACCTGATTGATTTATCTCTCGGTCTAATTCGGCGGTTGAAACGGCGGGCATTAAACCGTCGTTCGAAACCGCCGTTCATACCTGGTCGATTTTGATCTCTCTGTTCTGTTTCGGCGGTTGGAATCGGCGGTCACGAAACCGCCGAATGAACCGCCGTTTTTGCTCTGTTCTTCACGAGCTCAATTCGGCGGTCATGAACGGCGGCCTGGCCGCCGATTGAAACCGCCGATTGGCGCATTTCTTTGAAACTTACTTAAACGACCACACTTTGATTTGGCCCCCTATATATATGCCACTTTGACTTTAGGTCAATTAAGAGAGTTCATATTCAGAATTCATACTTAGGATATTTTTCAAAGAGAAGAAAAATTCCAAGAACTCCATTCTTGATTCTCAAACACTTTTCATGATCATCAATCATCATCTAGCATCATCTTAGATCATCTAGATGTCATCTAGCATGGAATCTTCATCATACTTTGCTTGGTAAGCTTTTCACTAATATCTTACATGTTTTGTGTTTCTCTTATCTAGCAATCTCAATTAATTACTTGTTTGTTATTTTGTATGCTTTAGATACAATATTGAGATGAGTATGATGTATGTTTGAGATTTTATATTGTGCTTGCATATTAGGTTTTGTGCTTATATTGATTAGCTAAACTAATTGACATGTCATTTAGTTTTGATATCTAGGATTATACTTAATTGCATATTAATCATCTTAGATAAGCATATAGGGTTTCCCTTGCTCTATGTTGCATTTTGGATATTCACATATATTCACTTAGGGTTGTATTCTCTTCAAAGAGAAAGTAAGTCTTGTGTGTAGCATCCGGGATTAGGTTGCTTAGAACGCAAGCAAATTGGACTAGGTTCACTCATACGGGGATTAGGTAGGTGTGTGATTACTTCCGGGATTAGGTTGTAATCGTTTGCACATTTAGTGGATTCGAGGTTCGAGTGTGGCTTACTTACATAGCCCGTGGTTTTTCCCGTGAGGGTTTCCACGTAAAAACCAAGTGTTTTTTAATTTCCGCACCATATTACAATTGCTTGGTTATATTATCTTGAGGGCATTTTCGTAATTTTGACTAACACGAAAAATTGGGTAAAAAGCGTAAAATCTATTCACCCCCCCTCTAGATAGCTTTATACACACCGTGCTATTATTTGTTTCAGAAATTCTATGACTAGGATGGATTCTAGCACCAAGAAGCTTGACCATATGCTTGGTGTTGGAAAGAGTCCATGTGACAAGAGGGGTCTTGGGTATGAAGATGATAAGAAGATCTCAACCTCTAACAAGACCGTGTTTGTCAAGGGTTTGAAGAACGAAGAAACTTCATATGTGCAAATTCCTAGGAAGAAGTTAGAAGTAGAACAATGTTCAAATGCACAAGTGAAGATGGGGCCAAGAAGGCAAACTCAAGCTCAACCTCCTAGGGTCCCTCAAGCCAACATTCCTCCTCAAATGGCTCACAAAGGAAAAAGACCTATCATGCAACCTCAAGCTAGGAAGCAACCAAGACCGGTTCAACAACGAAGAAGGATTGAACCCTTTCATCCACAAAGACAAGGACAAGGTATGATTCCTTATTTTACTCCTATATGTCACTTTTGTGGATTTGATGATCATATTAGACCACATTGCTTTCGATATATAAAAATGTGCAAAACTAGAAGCATGACAGAGAAGAAAAAGAAAAGAGCTATGATGCATGTTCCTAGGAATGATAATATTATTATGCATGATCCTAGGACATCTAGAGCCCATGTACCAAAGACCACTAAGAAAGCTAAGATTGTTTCTAGGTGGATTAGAAAGAATGAAATTGTTTGCCATGTTGCTCAAATAGCCTTGAAGGCAAATTCTTCTAATTTTTGGTATTTAGATAGTGGGTGCTCTAGGCACATGACGGGAAACAAGAGTTTCTTCGAGACTCTTGTTATGGAGGAATGTGGATATGTCACTTTTGGTGATGGATCCAAAAAGAAAGTTGTAGGGAAAGGAACCATTTCCGTTCCCGGATTACCTTCCTTATCCGATGCTTTATTTGTTGATGGCTTGAAAGCCAATTTAATAAGCATTTCACATCTAAGTGATGAAGGATATTCCGTCTTGTTTTGTAAAGATGATTGCTCGATCCTAAAGCCCGATGGACAAACCTTATTGAAAGGTATGAGATCTAGCGACAATTGTTATTGTCTTGAAGCTAGAATAGTCTCAAACAATGTGTCCATGGATGAGCAAATAGAGTTGTGGCATGAAAGACTTGGCCACATGAACTTTAGGGATTTAAGAACCCTTGGAAAGTTTGAGTGTGTGCGTGGCCTCCCTAAGCTTGGGAAGAAAGCCAATGGTATTTGTGGACCTTGACCACAAGGAAAACAAACTAAAAGCATGCACAAAAAGAGCAAGTATCTCTCCACCAAGGAGCCTCTTGAGCTTCTCCACACGGACCTCATGGGTCCTATGCAAACCGAAAGTTTGGGTGGAAAGATATACATTTTTGTATGTGTTGATGATTTCTCTAGGTTCACATGGACATATTTTCTTAGAGAAAAATCCGAAACTTTTGATAAGTTTAAAATGCTTTGTAATAAAATACAAAATGAAATGAATTCTAATATTAAAAGCATAAAACGGATTAGAAGTGACCATGGGAGGGAATTTGAGAATGCCTCATTTGAAAGCTATTGCAATAGCTTAGGCATCTCCCATGAGTTCTCGGCTCCTAGGACACCTCAACAAAATGGAGTTGTTGAGAGGAAGAATAGGGTCCTTCAAGAGATGGCCCGTGTGATGTTGCTTAGCAACAATGTCCCTAGGAACCTATGGGCCGAAGCAGTCAATACGGCTTGCTATATAGGGAATCGTGTTTTCCTAAGGCCCGGTACTAGAAATACCTCCTATGAGTTATGGAAAGGCAAGAGGCCAAATGTTAGCTACTTCCACATTTGGCATTTGCATTTAAGAATTTAAGTACAACATCATGCAATGTATGAATGTGAGATGAATCAAGTGAGATGAATCAAGTGAGATAAAACAAGCATTTGCATTTAAGAATTTAAGTACAACATCATGCAATGTATGAATGTGCAAATGCTCCCCCTCAAAGGGTTACTCCCCCTCAATTAGTATTCTCCCCAACATGCACAATTGCTACTACAATTTGCAACTCCCCTTACCACACCATACTCCCCCTTTTTGTCATGATATAGACAAGGGAGTAGTCCCCAACCGGGTCACTCAAGGCAAAGAGAGATAGTAGCATTCTAGTATATGCATAATCAATATAAGTCACTTTATGCAATCTCAATTTATTGGAGAGAAACAAGGAGATTTATTTAAATAAAATGTGTGAATCAAAAAATTGCTTTGCATACAAGACATGTAGCATTTAAGTCCAAAATATCATGGTATTTGGCAAAGCAAATGACAAAGGTTTTTAATATGAATTCAAACCAATTTCACCAATGTCAAGAGAGAAGCAAGGATATAGGTTTTCATTGATTTCAATTTAAGAACAACTATATCCAACTTTATAAGCCAAACATGTCATGAGCGACTTTGCACCCTACTTGATTTTTCCAGATAGGATATCCGTATGATAGTAGACATGTTCAACCAATAAAGAAAGAGAGACATTTGGATTGTAAAATCCTTGAATGGATACAAGATCCCTTTTCATTTGAGTCTCATAAGCTTTTTCACACATTTTTTGCAGTTAAGAAATGCAATCATCAAAACATGCTTTTTAAGATTAGCATTTAGCATGTCATTTTAGCAATCATCATGTCATGGAGATCATTATAGGTCATTCAAATTTTATCCTATGTATATATCTCCTAGTCCAAAAATGCATGTTTGAACATAAATATGACATGGATTGCAATACAAGCATTGATCACACTTATTGAATAGAAAATATGTATACATAGTGTAACCAAGCTAACTCAAGCAACAAAAAGAGAAGCATAAGATATTTCAAATTTTTTGCAAGTGACTAGATGCAAAATAGCTCTCTTTGCTTAAGTTCCCCATATGGGGTCAAATATCCACACCACTTCAATGAAGGGCATGTGGTCTAAAAGACTTACCAAGTCCATAGGACCTAGTTGAACCTATTTGAGACATGTTTGTCTCGTAGCAAGCGGGTTCGTCTTTTATAATCCACTTAGGTGTCTCAATAACATACCTAGTGGTCATAGGTTCTAGAGTTCTAGATGGCAAAGAATCATGCAAATGATTTTCTTCCTTTTTAAGGACATGCATCTTAGCTCTAGCCTTTTTCTTTTCAATCATGCATATAAGATTACATAATTAAATGTAATGCAAGCAACTTGGTCTAACATGACCAACAATACCACACAAAAGACAAGAGGAGATAAGGTTAGGAATTATACCATTCCCTTGAGCATGCAAAAGTGCTTTCCCTTGTCGTTGTGGTTGTCTTGGTAGTTGGATAGGATCTCTCCTCCTTTGATGATGACAAAGACAAAGTTGCTTGCTCGGTTGAGCTTGCATGATTGAACACTTCCCTATTAAGATCGTAGGTTGAGGGAAGATAGCCTTCTTGGTTGGTTAGACCAAGATTGAGGAAGGCTTGGGCTTGAAGCTCTTTGGTGATGTGAGCAACGCCCTTTCATCTTCGTCTCCTCTCTCTCCTTAGAGGGACATCTCCTCATCGGAGTCATTTTCTTCTCTCATAAAATCACTCATAGTGTTTGCGTTGAATGAATGCAAATGAGAAGAATGCAAGATGTATGTCAAAAACAATAATCATACAAAATGCACAACACACCAAAAATGAGCTAGGATCACCTAAGTATATCTAGGAACCCGCTCTGATACCAATTGAAAGTTCATAAAAAAACTCGAGGTGTGTTCATCAATATAAAGCTAGAGGGGGGGTGAATAGATTTTATCTAATTATTACCCAATTTTCGCATGCATGTCAATTTTACGAAAATACCCCTAGCAAGTCAACAAAACATACAAGTGTAATAAGATGCGGAAATAGTAAAAGACACTTGATGTATACGTGGAAAACCCAACCACTGGGAAAAACCACGGGCTGTTAAGTGCGCCACACTCGGACCTCGAAATCCACTATATGAAAAGACGGTTACACCCTCAAGTGATTCTCGGACCCTCACCCTAGATAACCTCAGGCTATGGACACTACCAATCGCCACTCTTGGTTCAATCCCTAGTGATATCCCCTGATACACTACTCTTGGCGTGAGCACCCTCTAATCTACCACGCGGGCCTTTTATAGCGGCTCTAGTCCAATTTGCTTGAGGCCTAAGCACACTTAGCCCCAAGACTTCAATCTCTCAAAAGAGATGCACAACCCTATGTGAATATGTATGAATATTCAATTAATGCAATAAGAGCTAGGGTACTCTAAATGCTTACCTAGGATTATAAGATGACAATATAATCAATCCTAGATATCACATATAGCTATATGACATGGCATATAACTTTAGCTAAGTAAAGGATCACCAATCCTAGATACAAAGCTATCATATAAAACCCATAAACATTCAAAGGATTAACTAGTTGATTAAAAAACAATCTATCAACCTAGTTATCAATACATCACACAAGAATGTTCATGGCATAGCTTTTAGGCAATAATGACCTAATCAAATAAGCTATGAAAATAATCTCAATCAATAAATGAGATCAATTAGCTAGATGGCATATGAACATTAAAGCCTAGCTAACAAATAAAAACCCAATCAACACATAATCTCAATCTTATATGTAGAAATTAATCTAAACACATATAAGTAAAATATGAGATAAAATTGATAAGTAGAAACACTAATTATGTAAGATAAAAGTGTTCAACAAATCATACCATGTGTGTTGAAGAAGTCCCATGCATTAGCATATGCTAGATGATCCTAGATGATGCTTAGATGAAGATTTATGCATGTGGGGGTGGGTTTAGAGAGATAAAGATATGATCTTTAAGCTTTCTCTCTCAAGTCTCTCTAAATATCTCTCTAGGGTTCTTATAATCAAAGACTTGTGTTCTGAACCAGAGATAAGGATGTATTTATAGAGACCAAAAACAGGGCAGGTGAAAATACAATTTTGCCCTTGAAACGCACCGATCGGCGGTTTAATTCGGCGGCCAGGCCGCCGAAATGAACCGCCGAATGGCTCCCGTGTGGAACAGGGGAACTTCGGCGACTTCATTCGGCGGTTTTGAAACCGCCGATCCCAACCGCCGTTTTGGACCCGAGAGATATATTTCAATCAGGTCTCATTCGGCGGTTTCGAACGGCGGCAAGGCCGCCGAACGTAACCGCCGATTCACCAAAAATGGTGAAACCAAAGAGAAGCCAAAGGCATCTCCACCGGCGATCATCGCGCAAATCAAAGCACAATGCCGTGCACGCGCGGACGTTTCCGAACATCCTTAGGGAAACGAATTACTCCACACTAAAAGCTAACATACATGAAGTGCAAGTGTGGGTATTGAATGCATCCTAATGCCTAACATGTCATGGCATTATCATATAACAAGATGCAATCAATTCAACATGCAAGAAGAGATATTGAATAAATCAATAAAGCACAATGCACACAAAATATAAACACACCATACAAGAATAAGAGTTATGCATGTTGTGTGTGTGTGCAACTATATCTCTTCAAGCCAATGTAAGCACTAGATATATACCTTTGGTGCTTGTCCTCTTGAGGTCTTGGAAAGGGTCTTGATCTTCAACAAACACCTAGACTACCCTTACAACCAAACCCAACATGTGGTTTGACCACGAAATAAGCCAATCAATAATGGGAATCCTTACACATAGTACTTGAACATGTAGGTACTAATGATCAACTTGCGGACTTATTTACTAAACCCTTAGATGCTACTCGATTAAAAACTCTTAGTAGATCTATTGGGATATGTCTTGTGGAGTGATGTTCTATGATTGACCCCATATGGGGAACTCAAGCAAAGAGAGCTATTTTGCATTCTTGTCACTTGCAAAAAATTTGAAATATCTTATTTCTCTTCTTTAATTGCTTGAGTAAGCTTGGTTGCACATATGTATATATGTTTTCAATTCAATAAGTGTGAACCTTGCTTGTTTACAATCCATGTCATATTTATGTTCAAACATGCATTTTTGGACTAGGAGATGTATATAGGAAGTATGATTTGAATGACCTATGATTATCTCCATGACATGATGATTCTTTAATAACATGCTAATGTCAAATGAAAAAGCATGAAATTCATATAACATGCTCACATGAAAAGCATGAATTGATGATTGCATATTCTTAAAAATGCAAAACTTGTGTGAAAGCTTATGAGACTCAAAATGAATAAGGATCTTGTATCCGTTCAAAGGAATTTATATTCCAAATGTCTCTCCTTCTTTATTGGTTGAACATGGCTACTATCATACGGATATCTTATCCGGAAAAATAAAAAAGGGTGCAAAGTTGCTCATGCCATGTTTCGCTTATAAAGTTGGATATAGTTCCTCTTATATTGAAATCAATGTATTCTATATCCTTGCTTTACTCATGACATTGGTGAAATTGGTTTGAATTCCTATTAGAAACCTTTGTCATTTGCTTTGCCAAATACCATTGTATTTTGGACTTGAATGCTACATGTCTTGTATGCAAAGCATGTTTGATTCACACATTTTATCTCAAATAAATCTCCTTGTTTCTCTCCGATTAAATTAAGATGCATAAAGTGACTATATTAATTATGCAAATCTTGCATGCTACTATCTCTCGTTACTATGAGTGACCCGGTTGGGGACTACTCCTTTGCCTATATCATGACAAAAAGGGGGAGTAGTATATGGTAAGGGGAGATGCAAATTGGTGTTGCAATGTGAACATTGGGGAGATAACACATTGAGGGGGAGTAACCCTTTGAGGGGGAGCATTGCATTTATCATACATTGCATATATTTTGTAATGTTGTGCCTAAATTCTAAAAATGCAAATGCTTGTTTTGATATCACTCGATTAATCTCACATTTCACTTGTATTGGAAAACATAGAAATCTTATTTACAGGGCTTGATTATTCTACAAGAGATTGAAGACTTGAAGTTTTATTTTCTTATCTCTTTGTGTTGTAGAATATCATAGTTGTCCCGTAGTTTCTATTTCTTTGTGAGGAATCAATGTGAGTGGTGGTTTTGTCACGAAATAGCCAAAGGGGGAGATTGTAAGGTTCCCATTTGTTGATTGGCTCATTTCATGGACAAACCACATGTTGGGGTTCTTTGTAAGGGTAGCCTAAGTATCGGTCTTATTGTTCAAAGCCCTTTGAAGACCTCGTGTTGATAAGCACCGAAGGTAAATTTCTTTGTGCTTACTTTTCTTTGAAGAGATTAGTTGCACACACACACTTAACATTCATTGCATATGTGTGCATTCTCTTCACTTGTCACATTTCACACTTGCACTTATTTATCATATTTTGTTGTGTGTAATTGTGTCATGTTGTCGTGTAATTCATTTCCCGATAACTTTCGGAAACTTCCGCGCATGCACTAGAATGTGCTTGGTTTAGCGCGAGGACCGCCTATGGAGAATGCCCTTGGCTTCTCCTTGGTTTTCACCTTTCTAGGTGATCGGCGGTTATGATCGGCGGCTTGGCCGCCGAATGAAACCGCCGTTTCAGTCTAGATTGGTCTGAAGCATTTCTGCGGTTAAGATCGGCGGTCACGACCGCCGTTCGAAACTGCCGATTCAAGACCTGATTGATTTATCTCTCAGTCTAATTCGGCGGTTGAATCGGCGGTCATGAAACCGCCGTTCGAAACCGCCGTTCATACCTGATTGTTTTTAATCTCTCTGTTTTGGTTCGGCGGTTGGAATCGGTGGTCACGAAACCGCCGAATGAACCGCCGTTTATGCTCTGTTCTTCACGAGCTCAATTCGGCGGTCATGATCGGCGGCCTGGCCGCCGATTGAAACCGCCGATCGGCGCATTTCTTTGAAACTTACTTAAACGACCACACTTTGATTTGGCCCCCTATATATATGCCATTTTGTCTTTAGGTCAATTAAGAGAGTTCATATTCAGAATTCATACTTAGGATATTTTTCAAAAAGAAGAAAAATTCCAAGAACTCATTTTTTATTACTCAAACACTTTTTCATGATCATCAATCATCATCTAGCATTATCTTGATCTTCTAGATGTCATCTTGCATGGATTCTTCATCATACTTTGCTTGGTAAGCTTTTCACTAATATCTTACATATTTTGTGTTTCTCTTAGCTAGCAATCTCAATTAAGTACTTGCATGTTATTTTATATACTTTGAATACAAGTTTGAGATTAGTATGATGTATGTTTGAGAAGTTGTTTTGTGATAGCTAATTAAGTTTTGTGCTTAATCTTGATTAGCTAAACTATTTGACATGTCATTTAGTTTTGATATCTAGGATTGTTCTAATTGCATATTAATCATCTTAGATAAGCATATAGGGTTTCCCTTGCTCTATGTTGCATTTGGATATTCATATATTCACTTAGGGTTGTATTCTCTTCATTGAGAAAGTAAGTCTTGTGTGTAGCATCCGGGATTAGGTTACTTAGAACGCAAGCAAATTGGACTAGGTTCACTCATACCGGGATTAGGTAGGTGTGTGATTACTTCTGGGATTAGGTTGTAATCGTTTTACACATTTAGTGGATTCGAGGTTCGAGTGTGGCTTACTTACTAGCCCGTGGTTTTTCCCGTGAGGGTTTCCACGTAAAAATCAAGTGTTATTTAATTTCCGCATATTATACTTGATTTATTGCTTTATCTATTTAGGGGTAATTTCGTAATTTTGACTTTCACGAAAAATTGGGTAAAAAGCTTAAAATCTATTCACCCCCCCTCTAGATAGTTTTATACACACCGTGCTATAATTTGTTTCAATGACTAAAACAAAGACTAGACCTACGAAACGTATACTACTTCCTCGGCAGCGGCACTAAAAACTTGATGCGCACGTAATAGTTCTAAAATATATCCCCGGTGGTGCCAATAACTTGATCGGCACACAAGGGACACACAGTTCTATAAACTGTGGTAAATGATGGTACGTGCGTGCGAGTGTAAAATTACCCTTTTCGCAAGTATACGAGTCGAACGAGTCGTATAGCGGTTAAAAGCAAGGGTATCGTTCCCACGAAGGAGGAGTTATACGTAAGGTCGGTTCTACGTCTATGTTATAGTCAATTTATATATATATTATTATTTACACTATTAACATGCAAGAAAAGTAAAAGGGGATGGTTGAAAGCAAATTAAACTAACTAATCTAAAATTACACTAAAACTAAACTAAGATGGCAATAATTAAATTACAACTAAATTAATATTAACTAACTAAACTAACAAGTCTACCTAATCAATTAACTAATTAACACTAATTAACTAAACTAAACTAATCTAATTACCAACTACACTCATGATTGGTCATGAGAGAGTGTAGTTGTGAGATGGTAAATACATGCAAATGCTAGGAATTGGGTTCATGCAATAAATCCACTACCTAGTTGATAGTAATAAGCTTACACAATTGGTATTAACCAATCTAATCTAGGATTAGGCACACACACAAATAATCATCCATGCATGCTATTGAGGTCTCAATTAATCTAATCCTATTACATGTCAATTAATTAGTTAATCAATTAACATGCATCAATTAAGCTCAAGCAAACAACTAATCAACCAAAATATGAATAATATTACAATCCCACCAATATTCCCAACATAAACATGTATCAAAATTACAACACAAATAACAACAAGCTAAAGTTAAACAAAAGAGATAAAGAAAACAACCCAATCTCTTGAAGAGTCTTCAAGCTAGCTAGGCTTCTCCTTATTCTTCCAAAGCTTGGGGCCAAAAGATGTTGATAGTGAGCTTGGTTGGTGTGGATGATGTATACTAAGGGATTCTAAGCTATTTAGGTGTAATATATGACATGTATAGTGTGGAAATGTATTTGTTTGGATATTAGGGATGGATTTTAGGGTTAGGAAAGGAGAATATATATATAGGGGAGGTTTTGGAGATCTTTTGGCCAAAATATCTTCAAGGTCGGCTAAGTTGGCGAGCTCAAAACGTCAAGCTCGCGGGCTCTTACCCGCCGCACGAAGTCGCCGGCCATTTTTGGAGGTTGGAGGCGAGTTTGTACGTTCTGGAATGCGGGCATTGTCTCGCCGCATGAAATTGCCGTCGTTTGGCGAGTTTGCAATGTCTGGATTGGCGAGAACAAGGCCGCTGAAGTTGAACTTGAAGGTTGGTGGCCATGGAGTTTTTGCTTGTTGGAGGAGAGAGAAAACTCGTGCATGGAAGGCTGGAAATGAGTCCATCGTGACCGGAGGGAGTGTGGCCGTCGATCTGGGAAGAATTTAGCCAGAAACACCGTTAAAAAAGGGCCAGAAATGGCCGGGTCACAACCGGGTCTGAAACCGGGTCAGGTCGCTCCACCTAGTCGCGGGTCGGGTAGGCTGCATGAAGAAGACGACTGACGTCAGCCTTGCGTCAGCGTGACGCGATCAGGCCAAAAACGACGTCGTCTTCTGCTGACCTGACTGGCAAATTACCGTTTACTCCCCTCAACTCTTCCATAATATCAGAATCTCCAATCTTTTCCAGAATATTGCATTTTAGCCCCTATATCTCCAAAATTACCAAAATACCCCTGAATTCCTTTATTTCCCTGAAACACTTATTTAAACCATTAAAATCCCTATTTTACTCAAGAAACAAATACAAAAGATAGGAAATGGGAGTGCTAAATGTGAACATTTACAGCGCGATCAGTTTCCTAAGTGGTTTCTAGTTACGGACTTTCTGGCAAAGGTTTCCAAAGTGGTTTTCGGTTACGGATTTTTTGGTAAAGGTTTCCGAAGTGGTTTTCAGTTGTGGATTTTCCAATGACGGTTTTCGAAGAGGTTTCTGATTATGGATTTTTTGGTAAAAGTTTCCGAAGTGGTTTCTAGTTGTGGATTTTCCAGTGATGGTTTCCTAAGTGGTTTCTGGTTACGGATTTTCTGGTAAAGGTTTCCAAAGTGGTTTCGGTTGTGGATTTTCCAGTGATGATTTTCGAAGTGGTTTCCGATTGTAGATTTTTTGACAAAGGTTTTCAAAAAGGTTCCGGTTGCGGTTTTTCCAGTGACTGTTCCGAAGTGGTTTTAGATTACGAATTTTTTGGTAAAAGTTTCTGAAGTGGTTTCTGTTATAGGTAAAAATCGTCATAAAGGACACGTCACCCCCATGAAGAAGCCACGTAAGCAGGAGTCAGGAAAAGTCAACTCGAAAGGGGGAAATTGTTAGGATTATGCTCAATAGCAAGAGTGTAATGTTGTAATTAACAATCTTTTTCATATTAATAAAGTGATTTCTGGTTTAACAAATCGTATAGCATTTATAGTTTAATATTATAATTGTCAAAGTAAATAATCATAAGGTCTAAAGACTATGAGAAAAGAAGAATTGTTTGTACATCTGGATATGTATGTGGTAGACACAATTCTTTAGTTAGTCTTGAATAATGTTCACAACTTAAGTTAAAGGTTGGGCACCTTTATCTTGTTAAAGTTGTAGAATTCTTTTGCTAGCATTTGAGTGGGATCAAATGAGATATGATGAGTCTAAAATCATCGGAGTGTCTTCGAGCAAAAGGATCTAGTGTACTGGGTGCATTGAACTGGATCACAATGAAATACTTATCTATAACCGTCAATAGATAATAGTCTTTTCATTATCAGGACAATCGGAGAGTCTATCTTAATCCTGAGATAAATGATGGACTTATGGTTGCAAGTGATATCATTTGAGTTATCAATGAGTACGATTATATCGCATAGTCTATCCTCGATAGTTTGGTGATATTCATTTGTTAATCGATAGAGGACTTCATTTATAGATATGGACATCGTGGCTCCATTTATTAAATGAGAGTATAATATCATCATATGGATGTTTTGAGGTAATTGGATATTAAATCTCAACGTTGAGTTTTCGATAGTGTCTATTGAAAACATGGCTTCTGGACAAGTCAAAATATCCAAGTTCAAAACGTGGTCATATGAGTAAATATGGTAACTTGGAGAGTTAAAGGCGGTCTATGAACTCTTGGCGATTACTGATATTAATCACGAGGATACACTATCTCCTATATGATTGTCTAGGGTATGAATGAGGAGCATCTTCCTTTTCTATCTTTATTTAAGAGTTCAGTTTTAGCTCTTTAGTGGAATGAGTTAAAATTAATGGATCGGACCTAAGTGAATCATTTGTTGATTGTGATTAGGTTATGTCTATTGAAGCTTAAATTTAGATGGCCCGCCAAGATCCCCAATCCACACGGACTTGCATGGATCACTTGATATATTCTACCGGACCAATTTAAGGGTCCATCTAGAATTGCATTTAATATATTAAGAATATAATTTGCACATTATTTATGTAATGGGCTGCTCAATTATATTAATATATGAATGAATGACATGTGGGCTTGTTTCTTTTAGTAAGAATGGGTCTGGTTCACATTTGGGCTTTTTATTTAAAGTCCAATGGATTAAATGAAATAAAGGAAATAATATATAGCCCATTTGTTTAAGTGGGGCGGCAAGTAGGTTTTATAACCTAATATATTATTTTGTTTCATTGTTTTAATTAAATAAGAATTAATTAATTTATTAATTAATTGTTTAATTAAGAAACAAATCTTTTCTGAATAGGAAATATATTTCCTAGAGTAATACTATTGTAGTAGTTTACTAAAATTAAAAGACTTGTTTGATAAGAAAATAAATAATTAATTTTATTTATTTAATCAAATAAGAAGTCTTTTTATTTAGTCAAATAAAAAAGGAATAAAATATCTATGAGTTGGATTAGGGTTTGAAGTCTTAAACTAGATGGAAATTAGGGTGCAACACAAGCCTATTTTGGCATATGATTTGCGGCAACCCTAGTTGTTTTTAGGTAAGGATTTCGGCAACCCTAATAGAAAGAAGGAAAGAAAAATTGGCCACCTATATATATGTACTTATAGAATTCGGCCAACCTAATGCTTGGTGCTTGAGATTCTATTTTCTTCTTCTTCTCAATTCATAGAGAGATTAATTTATTTCTTCTAAAACATAAAAGAGTGTTAGATTATTCCTTGATGGTATACTATTTGCTTAATCATCAATAAGCTTGTGTATACAACATCGATCTAGGTTCACGCGAGTTTCGATCATTAGATTGAGAACTCAAAAGTGACCGGAATAATCTTGGTATTTCTTTTGATTGTTTTTGTGACTAACAAAGAATAGAAAAGTTTGTTTTGTCCATTCACAGGTTTGCAATTCAAAGAAAAAGGGAGACCACGCTCCTAGGTGATCCACGTTCGTGCTAGGATTGAAGATCTTGCGGATTACCATCGACGTAAGTCAATCGGATCACGCGACAAAAGGTATTCTACTTTTTGGTTATTTTATATGCATGTTTAATTAATTAAAGGGTTTAAGGTTCATAAAGGAAAAATTTTAAAAGTCACTAAATCTATTTTTTAGTCTCGCTTCCGCTGCGTGTACTACGGTATTTTTCCCTACAGAAATCCCCCAAGTAACCCACTCGGCTGAAACCAAGGCGACCTGATCACAAACAAAGAGAGCCAGCTCGGGCAACACCACCTACTCAGGCATACTCGGGGATCAACAAGAAGAGATGGTTGCGGAAACTCACTTCCCAAATACATGGAAGGAATCAGCAGTGAGCACCTCCACAATACGTAGCAGTGCAACCCTTCAGAGTTTAACAAGGAAACAAACAGGTCTCCCGCGAATAAAGGAGAAAGAATCGGGCCCAAACTCGGACTCAGCCAAAACAAGAAACATATCACGCCCAAGAAGAAAACAGAATCCGACTAGGACTGAGAAACCGCTCAAGACTTGGGCGCCACGACACCAAACCCTAGCGGCATCCCCAAACCCTAGAAACAACATGTATAAATACCCTTTGTAACGCATAAGGGATGGGGATCTTTTTTGAGCATAACAAAGACCAGAGCATATTTTTGTAATCAATTTTTATATAGTGAATTTTGGCTTCGTTGCTTAGACAACAACCCGTGGATGTTTATCCGATCATTGGAGTTTTACCACGTATCTCTTGCTCATTATTTTTACGGTATTAAGATTCAAACTATTATCACTCACAAATGTGATCTCAAATCATCGATTGAGTGTTGACAAAAAATCACCGTCAACAGTTTCCAGTTATGGATTTTCAGTGACGGTTTCCTAAGTGGTTTCCGGTTACGGATTTTCTGGCAAAATTTTCGGTTGTGAATTTTCCGGCAAAGGTTTCCAAAGTGGTTTTCGGTTGTGGATTTTCCAGTGACGATTTTCCAGTGACGATTTTCGAAGAGGTTTCTAGTTGTGGATTTTTCAGTGACATATTTTTTGAAGCAGTTCCTGAATGCTGTTTCTGACTATGGTTTCCTATGTGGTTTCGAATGACGATTTTCGACACGGATTTCAATGACGGATTCCGACATAGTTTCCACTAACTCATTGTTTCAGAGATGAATTTTGATGTGGTTTCCAATCACGATTTCCAGGACAAATTCCGATGATGGTTTCCAATAATGTTTCTGGTTACGGTTTACGATGATAGTTTTTTCGACGTGGATTCCAATGATGGTTTCCAGTATGTGTTTGGTGATAGATTTTGACACGGATTCCGTTGATGATTTCTGTTGTGTTTTTGGTTACGGTTTTTGACACGGTTTCCAGTGTAGTTTCTAGTTACAGTTTTCAGTACGGATTCCAATCATGGTTTCTAGTGGAATTTTCAGCCACCGTGGAATTTTCCAGTAGGAATTTTTGGCACCGTTTTTCTGACGGTCATGGAATTTTCCCGTGAAAATTTTGATCACTGAAATTAAGCTTTAGTGGGAGCTATATGGAAATACCTTTGATTAAAATTCTCAGTCTAATTAATTATGCAATTGGGAATTAAAAAAAAAATTTCATTAGAATGTGCATTGGAAATGTACAATGTTATTAAAAGACAAAAGTTTTTAAGTGTCTTAGAAAATTTTAGAATAAATTTGCATCTTCTCATATGTCTTAATGGAGAAGATTGTATGAATCTTATTACTGACATATAGCCGTAGTCAATTTGGACTCGTGCTTTTTATGTGGAGAGATGCAGTGGATAGTCTTTTAATGAAATTTCCCAAAGAGTTAATAGATCTATAAAGTTGGAAAAGCTAGAGTAAGGTACCACGATGTATTTTGGTCAAATAGCGTATGAACTAGAAATCGTAGATGAGCGCCACATTCTTAGGAATGTGAGGCGATCTACTACATCCACAATGAATATTCATAGTGCTAGGCACATGAGTTATTGCACATGCGATAGAGGACCAATATTTGAGAAAATGGTAGTTATATGAGTTGTGAAGACTTAGAAAGTCTTTCTCAGTGGTGATCGATATGAATATGAGAAGTAAGAATGAATAGCATGCAAAGCCCCATATTTTAGAAAGCATTACTATTTTTTAAACCGTTCTCTAGTAAATATTTTTGGTTTATTTACTTTGTAGTAAGAATTGGTTTGACCCATAAAATGTTTCTAGGGACGCATTGTATTCTTCTGTTATTTATGATCACCTATTTTTGGGAATTCTAAATTGTTGAGTACAATATTAGAATTAGAATTTTCCGCAAAGTACTTAATTTATGATGATTAAATTTTTGGAAACGGAAGATGATTAGATGCTTGACGACCTTTTCGATTCTGTACCTTAAATTATTTTATCATATTTTCGGTTTGTGTTTGCAGCAAAATTAAATGTGTGTATTTTTTGGAAGTTAATATGCTTGCATAGTAGATTGTATGTCTCTACATAGATTAGCATAAGATATAGATTATATATATCTAAAATATTGTGGCCAATTCGAAAGTGATAAACTAAATCGTGTAATCTAGGGAATAGATACAATAAGATTTAGTGTATTTTAAGAGTAAGAAGATCTTGAGACTATAACATGAATCATGATTGAACCTCGGCATAGTACGTATTTGCTCGACATACAAGATGTGGAGGCTTATCAAGTTATAAGTTAAATTACTCGCATTATGTTGCGGAGTTGTAGGGAAAAATCGTATTGCACCCAGCAGAAGCGAGACTAAAATAGGTTTAGTATAGTTTCAAATTTTTCCATAATTTGAACCTTAACCCTCTAATTATTTAACATATAATACTAAAGATATCATACCTTTGTTGTGTGATACGATTGACATTGCGTCGATGGTAATCCGCAAGATCTTCCAATCCAATCATGAATATGAATCACCTAGGAGCGTGGTCTCCCTTCTCTTTGAATTGTGTACCTGAGGATGGATTAACAAAACTTTTTCTTTTTCGTTAGTCACAACAAGTTCCAGGAGACAACAAAGAATGGTCTGGTCACTTTTGAATTCACAATCTTTAGATCGAAACTCGCGTGAACCTTATTCGAAATTGTGCACAAAACCTTTTGATGTAAAAGTAACTAGTGCACTATCGAAATAAGAACAAACTTTTCTCTCTATTCCTCTTGGCCGAAAATCACACTAGTCTAAGAGTTGGATTCTATTTTTCTCTAGCAAAAGAAAAAACTCTCAAGTCCAAGACATTAGGGTTTGCCAAAATCCTCTTGCCCAATTTATTTTGATATTAGCCGAATTCTATTCTCAATATATCATATATGTTAGGCGACCACTTGCCATATTAATTATATATATATATTGCGATTTCCTTGCATAATATATATTATATATATATCTAGTGCTATTTACATGCACAATATATTATATATATATCTGCATGAATTCAATTTGCATGTGTATCATCCATATCCGCATGTGAAACTAATACTCGGTGTGAAATATATTATCTAGAGGGGGGGTGAATAGATTTTAAACAATTTTACCCAATTTTCGCATACAAGTCAATATTACGAAAATGTCTCAAACTAGACAATATAAAATATCAAGTGTAAAAGTGCGGAAATATAAATGACACAAGATATTTACTTGGAAACCCTCACGGGAAAAACCACGGGCTAGTAAGTAAGCCACACTCGAACCTCGAATCTCGAATCCACTAAATGTGTAAACCAATTACAACCTAATCCCGGAAGTAATCACACACCTACCTAATCCCGGTATAAGCGAACCTAGTCCAATTGCTTGTGATTTATGCAACCTAATCCCGGAAGCTACACAAGACTTACTTCTCAATGAAGAGAGTTACAACCTATGTGAATATATGAAATACTCAAAAATGCAACAAGAGCAAGGCAACTCTATATGCTTACCTAGGATGATGATATGTCAAGAAAAACAATCCTAGATATCAAAAACTAAGTGACATGTCAAAAAGCTTAGCAACACAAGATTTATAAAAAACCTAGAAGCTATCACAATACAACTCTCAAACATTCAACATACTAATCTCTAACTTGCATTTAAAAGATAAATCCATGATATACAAGTAATAAAAGAGATAGCTTGGAAAGAAAGACACAAAATATGTAAGATACAAGTGAAAACCTTACCAAGCAAAGTATGTTGAAGAATCCATGAAATAAGCTATCTAGATGCTCAAGAAGGATGCTAGATAAAGATTGATGCTCATGGAATGATGTTTGAGTGAATAAAAATGAGTTCTTGGTGGAATTTCTCTTGAAGAAAAATATGCTTAGTAAAAATGGCTTTTGAACTCATAAAAAACGACCTAAGGAAGAAAGCCACATATATATAGGAGATCAGCACAAGGTGGCGTCGTTTTGAAAAAAAAAACGCTTCAGATTCCCGTCAGCTGCGCTGGTTCTGCGCTGGACGACCAGCGCAACTCACCAGCGCACGCCCTTTAACTGGGAAGGGCGCTCGACGAGTGGTGCACCTCAAGGGCGCAAGACCAGCGGCAACATTCTGGACGAGATGCGCTGGTGGTGCTTGCGCTGGTGACGACCAGCGCACCAACAGCGACAACCTACTGGAGGAGTTACGCTGGAGGAGTGCGCCGGTGCAGACCAGCGCACGACCAGCGGCAGTCCACTGGACTAGTTGCGCTGGTGACGACCAGCGCACGACCAGAGCACACACTCCCTTAAGCACACAAACAAAAGTGCAAGGGTCAAAAGAAATGCATCCTAAGCCTAACTAGATATGCCATTATAATCACAAGATGCAAGAAGAGAGATTTAAATACCCAATGATGCACATAAACTGCAAACACAACATACAAGTAAGAATTATGCAAGTGTTGTGTGTGTGTGCAACTACATCTCTTCAAAGTAAAGCAAGCACAAGAAATATACCTTTGGTGCTTCTTCTCTTGAGGTCTTGAGAGCCTAATCTACCCTTACAAAAACCCCAATTGTTGTTTGTCTACGAAATAAGCCAATCAAGGAATGAGAATCCTTACAATCTCCCCCTTTGGCTATTTTGTGACAAAACCACCACTCACATTAATCCTCACAACAAAACTAGAAACCAAGGGGATTTTCTATATTACAAAGAGATAATAAAAAATCTTCAAGTCTTCAATCTCTTGTAGAATAATCAATCCTTCAAAACAGAGTTTCTATACTTTCCGAAACAAGCATGTGAGATTAATCATGTGAGATAAAACAAGCATTTGCATTAAAAATTAAGTACAACATCATGCTATGAATGTGAATGCAATGCTCCCCCTCAATGGGTTACTCCCCCTCAATATGTTTTCTCCCCAACATGCACAATTGCCACTACAATTTGCAACTTCCCTTACCATATCTACTCCCCCTTTTTGTCATGATATAGGCAAAGGAGTAGTCCCCAACCGGGTCACTCTAAGCAAAGAGAGATAGTAGCATACACGATATTTGCATAATCAATATAAGTCACTTTATGCATCTCAATTAAATGGAGAGAAACAAGGAGATTTATTTAGAGAAAATGTGTGAATCAAACATGCTTTGCATACAAGACATGTAGCATTCAAGCCCAAGAAACAATGGTATTTGGCAAAGCAAATGACAAAGGTTTCAAATAAGAATTCAAACCAATTTCACCAATGTCATGAGAAAAGCAAGGATATAGAGATTTCATTGATTTCAATTTAAGAGCAACTATATCCAACTTTATAGGCGAAACATGGCATGAGCGACTTTGCACCCTATTTGATTTTTCCGGATAAGATATCCGTATGATAGTAGCCATGTTCAACAAATAAAGAAAGAGAGACATTATGATTTTCATTTGAGTCTCATAAGCTTTTTCACACAAGTTTTGCATTTTAAAAAATATGCAATCATCAATTCATGCTTTTCATGTGAGCATGTTATATGAATTTCATGCTTTTTCATGTGACATTAGCATGTTATTAAAGAATCATCATGTCATGGAGATAACTATAGGTCATTCACATCATACTTCCTAAGTAGATCTCCTAGTCCAAAAATGCATGTTTGAACATAAATATGACATGGATTGTTAACAAGCAAGGTTCACACTTATGAATTGAAAACATATAAACATATGTACAACCAAGCTTACTCAAGCAATTAAGAAAGAGGCATAAGATTTTTCAAAATTTTGCAAACAACAAATATGCAAAATAGCTCTCTTTGCTTGAGTTCCCCATATGGGGTCAAGTACAAAACACATCACTCCACAAGACATATCCCAATAGATCTACTAAGTGTTTTAAACCTAGTTGCATCTAAGGGTTCAGTAAATAAGTCCGCAAGTTGATCATTATTACCTACATGTTCAAGTACTATGCATTTATTTTCAACAAGCTCTCTAATGAAATGATGGCGGATGTCAATATGCTTAGTCCCAAAGTGTTGTACCGGATTCTTGGAAATATTAATAGCACTCATATTATCACAAAAAAGGGTTAGAGTACCTTGATTGAATTCGTAGTCGACTAGCATTTGCTTTATCTAAAGGAGTTGTGTGCATCCACTCCCCGTGGCTATGTACTCGGCTTCGGCCGTAGACAAGGAAATTAAGTTTTGTTTTTTACAAAACCAAGAGACCAAGTTGTTTCCAAGGAAGAAGCAACCGCCCAATGTGCTTTTCTTATCATCGCAATTTCCTGCTCAATCCGCATCACTAAAGCCTACAAGACTAGCATTAGTGTCAAAAGAGTACCAAATCCCATAGTTGGATGTCCCATTCATATAGCGAATGATTCTTTTAACGGAAGAGAGATGGGACTCCTTGGGATCCGCTTGGTACCTAGCACACACACCCACACTAAAAGATATATCGGGCCTACTTGCGGTCAAGTAAAGCAAGCTACCTATCATGCCACGATATAGAGTTTGATCCACACTTTTTCCACTAGCATCCTTGCTTAGCTTCAAAGTGGTACTCATGGGTGTATCACAATGTTTGGAATTTTCTAGACCAAACTTCTTCACTAGGTTCTTGGCATATTTGGCTTGGGTTATGAAAATCCCATCATTCATTTGCCTAATTTGCAAACCTAGGAAGTAACTAAGCTCACCAACAAGACTCATCTCAAATTCAAGAGACATTGCATCAACAAATTGTTGGACCTTGATGTTGTTGGTGGAGCCAAACACTATATCATCAACATAGATTTGAGCTATAAAGAGCTCATCATGTTCTTTCTTGATGAATAGAGTCTTGTCAACACTACCCCTTGTGTAGTTATTGTCAACAAGAAATTGAGTGAGGCGCTCATACCAAGCCCTCGGTGCTTGTTTCAACCCATATAGCGCCTTTTTGAGGCGATAGACATGGTTGGGGTGGTGAGCATCCACAAACCCCTTGGGTTGTTCAACAAACACTTCCTCATGCAAGAAGCCATTGAGGAAGGCACTCTTGACGTCCATTTGGTGCAATTTGAACTTGTGCACACAAGAGATGGACAAGAGAAGCCTAATAGACTCTAAACGGGCAACGGGAGCAAATGTCTCCTCAAAGTCAATACCCTCAATTTGAGAGTACCCTTGTGCTACAAGTCTAGCCTTGTTCCGCACAATGTTGCCATCCTCATCGGATTTGTTCCTATATATCCACTTAGTGCCTATAACATGTGTGTTTTTAGGCCTAGGAACTAGAGTTCAAACCTCATTTCTTTCGAATTGGTTTAGCTCTTCTTGCATGGCAAGAACCCAAAATTCATCATTCAAGGCTTCATCAACCTTTTTGGGTTCAATTTGAGAGGTATAGCAAGTGAAGCTAATAAGATTAGCAATTTGACGCCTAGTTCTAACACCCACATTAACTTCTCCAATGATGTCATCTTTATCATGGAGTTTCCTAACCCATGGAGCGGGTTCATTAGAGTTCAAGAGAGGAACTCTATCAAGAGGTTGTGTGTCCTTTTCATCAAGGTCGGACTTCCCAACACTAGGAGTCTCCACAACTTTCTCCAAGGGAGAGTCATCGTCTACACTAACCTCCTCCTCATGGTCATTAGACTTGAGCCTTGTATCATCAATGATAACATTAGATGATTCCATGACAGTTCGAGTCTTCAAGTTGAAAACTCTATAGGCTCTACTATTCAAGGCATAGCCAATAAAAATACCCACATCACTATTAGCATCAAATTTGCCAAGTTGATCACGGTCATTTAAAATGTAGCATTTGCTTCCAAATGTGTGGAAGTAGCTAACATTTGGCATTTTACCTTTCCATAACTCATAGGAGGTTTGCCTAGTACCGGGCCTTAGGAACACTCTATTTCCTATGTAGCAAGCCGTAATGACGGCTTTGGCCCATAGGTTCCTAGGGACATTGTTGCTAAGCAACATCACACGGGCCATCTCTTGTAAGACCCTATTCTTCCTCTCAACAACTCCATTTTGTTGAGGTGTCCTAGGAGCCGAAAACTCATGGGAGATGCCTACACTATTGCAATAGGTCTCAAAAGAAGCATTCTCAAATTCCCTCCCATGGTCACTCCTAATCCGTTTTATGCTTTTAATGTTTGAGTTCATCTCATTTTGAATTTTATTACAAAGCATTTTAAACTTGTCAAAAGTCTCGGATTTTTCTCTAAGAAAATAAGTCCATGTAAATCTAGAGAAATCATCAACACAAACAAAAATGTATCTCTTTCCACCTAAACTCTCGGTTTGCATAGGACCCATAAGATGCATGTGGAGAAGCTCTAGGGGCTTCTTGGTGGAGAGATACTTGCCCTTTTTGTGCATGGTTTTGGTTTGTTTTCCTTGTTGGCAAGGTCCACAAACACCATTTGCTTTCTTCCCAAGCTTGGGAAGGCCACGCACACAATCGAACTTGCCTAGGATTCGTAGATCCCGAAAGTTCATGTGGCCAAGTCTTTCATGCCACAACTCAATTTGCTCATCCAAGGACACATTGTTTGAGACTATACTAGCTTCAAGACAATAGCAATTGTCGCTAGATCTCATACCTTTCAACAAGGTTTGTCCATTGGGCAATAGGATAGAGCAATCAATTTTGCAAAATAAGATGTAAAGTCCTTCATCACTTAGATGTGAAATGCTTATCAAATTGGCTTTTAGGCCATCAACAAATAATGCATTGGACAAGGAGGGTAATCCGGGAACGGAAATGGTTCCTTTCCCTCTAACTCTTTTCTTGGATCCATCACCAAAGGTGACACATCCTTCTTCCTCCATGACAAGAGTCTTGAAGAAACTCTTATTTCTCGTGATGTGCCTAGAGCACCCACTATCTAAATACCAAAAATTAGAAGAATTAGCCTTCAAGGCTATTTGAGCAACATGGCAAACATTTTCATTCTTTCTAATCCACCTAGAAACAATCTTAGCTTTCTTAGTGGTCTTTGGTACATGGGCTCTAGATGTTCTAGGATCATGCATAACACTATCATCATTCCTAGGAACATGCATCATGGCTCTTTTCTTTTTCTTCTCAATCATGCTTCTAGTTTTGCACATTTTAATATATCGAAAGCAATGTGGTTTAATATGACCTTCAAATCCACAAAAGTGACATATAGGAGTAAAATAAGGAATCATACCTTGTCCTTGTCTTTGTGGATGAGTGGGTTCAATCCATCTTCGTTGTTGAACCGGCCTAGATTGCTTCCTAGCTTGAGGCTGCATGATTGGTCTCTTTCCTTTGTGAGCCACTTGTGGAGGGATGTTGGCTTGAGGGACCTTAGGGGGTTGAGCTTGAGGTTGCCTTCTTGGCCCCATCTTCACTTGTGCATTTGAACATTGTCCTACTTCTAACTTCTTCCTAGGAATTTGCACAAATGAAGTTTCTTCGTTCCTCAAACTCTTGACAAACACGGTCTTGTTAGAGGTTGAGATCTTCGTGCCATCTTCATACCCAAGACCCCTCTTGTCACATGGACTCTTTCCAACACCAAGCATATGGTCAAGCTTCTTGGTGCTAGAATCCATCCTAGTCATAGACTTTCTTGCTTCTTTAAGCTCCCTCTTTAGACTTTCTTCATTCCTCATAGATAAGACTAACTCCTCTTTAAGCTTATCTTCATTCTTTGTTGATCTCACTACTTCTTCACTTAAATGGTCTATTTGAGTTGAGAGCTCTAGATTTTCTTCTTTTAATCTCCTAATCTCTCTCTTGTTCTTTAGCCTTGAACTCTCAAATTTCTCCATGTAGTCTTTGAGATCCATCCTATCCACATTTCCATTTGTGGAGTGTGATGAAGAGCAATCATCACTTGAGTCAATTTCCACTTGACTCTCATTCTCATCTTCACTAGCACTTTTACTCTTGTGAGAAGAGGTAAAGGCTATGAAGTTAGCCATGAGTTCTTCATCATCCGAAGACTCATCTCCTACATTGGAGTCATCACTCCCACTCCCACTCCATGTGGCGGCCATCACTTTCCCTTTCTTCTTGTTAACATGATTGGCACAATCGGAGGCAAAGTGTCCTATGCCACCACACTCAAAGCATCAGACCCCTTTCTTCTCGGTCTTCTCTTGCCTAGGCTCAAACTTCTTGAATGGAGTCTTTTTCTTGAAGTCTTGACCCTTGGATCCGAAACCCTTCTTCTCGGACTTGTAGAATTTCTTGAACCTTCTCATCAAAAGAGCCATTTCTTCGTCCGAGTCATCATCATCCTCCTTCTCAACTTTGGAGGCCTTCAAAGCAATTCCCTTTTGCTTTTTAGAAGGTGTAGAGGTAGGACCTTTCCTAGACTCATAAGCTAGAAGTCTCCCAATCACCTCACTTGGCTTCATATCCTTGTAATCACTATTTTCTTCTAAAGCCGTCACCTTGGATTCAAACCTCTCGGGTAGAGATCTCATAATCTTTTGCTTAATTCTCCTATCCGAGTATGGATCACCAAGTTGATGACTTTGATTGACTATGTCCATCAACTTGATCTCAAAATCATTGAAGCACTCATGCTCCTCCATCTTAAGCATCTCGAATTGAGTTTGGAGGACTTGAAGCTTGGAATCCTTCACAACTTCGGTTCCCTCATGTGCAATCTCTAGGATGTCCCATGCCTCCTTGGCTATCCTAGTATTTTGAATCAATTTTTATTGATTCTCGTCCATGGCACATAAAATGGCATGCATCGCCTTCCTATTCCATTTTGAGGACTCAAACTCTTGCGCGTTCCATTGCGCCTTAGGCTTGAGAACATCCTCTCCTCCACCCGCCGGAGTCATCATAGGAGATGTGTAGCCATCTTCAACCGCCATCCAAGCTCGGTCATGGATTTGACATATGTAGGACTCCATCTTGCCTTTCCATAAGGCATAATTCAATCCGGTAAGAAGCGGAGGCCTTGTGCTAGAAGCACCTTCGTTGCCACCACCATTTCCACCGTTTCCACTCATAGTGTTTATGAATGAATGAAATGAATGCAAATGTATGAATGAACACAAATCACACAAAATGCAAAACACACCAAAGAGAGCAAAGGATCACCTAAGTATGTCTAGGAACCCGCTCTGATACCAATTGAAACTAATACTCGGTGTGAAATATATTATCTAGAGGGGGGGTGAATAGATTTTAAACAATTTTACCCAATTTTCGCATACAAGTATTTTCGTCTCAAACTAGACAATATAAAATATCAAGTGTAAAAGTGAGGAAATATAAATGACACAAGATATTTACGTGGAAACCCTCACGGGAAAAACCACGGGCTAGTAAGTGAGCCACACTCGAACCTCGAATCTCGAATCCACTAAATGTGTAAACCAATTACAACCTAATCCCGGAAGTAATCACACACCTACCTAATCCCGGTATAAGCGAACCTAGTCCAATTGCTTGTGATTTATGCAACCTAATCCCGGAAGCTACACAAGACTTACTTCTCAATGAAGAGAGTTACAACCTATGTGAATATATGAAATACTCAAAAATGCAACAAGAGCAAGGCAACTCTATATGCTTACCTAGGATGATGATATGTCAAGAAAAACAATCCTAGATATCAAAAACTAAGTGACATGTCAAAAAGCTTAGCAACACAAGATTTATAAAAAACCTAGAAGCTATCACAATACAACTCTCAAACATTCAACATACTAATCTCTAACTTGCATTTAAAAGATAAATCCATGATATACAAGTAATAAAAGAGATAGCTTGGAAAGAAAGACACAAAATATGTAAGATACAAGTGAAAACCTTACCAAGCAAAGTATGTTGAAGAATCCATGAAATAAGCTATCTAGATGCTCAAGAAGGATGCTAGATGAAGATTGATGCTCATGGAATGATGTTTGAGTGAATAAAAATGAGTTCTTGGTGGAATTTCTCTTGAAGAAAAATATGCTTAGTAAAAATGGCTTTTGAACTCATAAAAAATGACCTAAGGAAGAAAGCCACATATATATAGGAGATCAGCACAAGGTGGCGTCGTTTTGAAAAAAAAAACGCTTCAGATTCCCGTCAGCTGCGCTGGTTCTGCGCTGGACGACCAGCGCAACTCACCAGTGCACGCCCTTTAACTGGCAAGGGCGCAAGACCAGCGGCAACATTCTGGACGAGATGCGCTGGTGGTGCTTGCGCTGGTGACGACCAGCGCACCAACAGCGACAACCTACTGGAGGAGTTGCGCTAGAGGAGTGCGCCGGTGCAGACCAGCGCACGACCAGCGGCAGTCCACTGGACTAGTTGCGCTGGTGACGACCAGCGCACACACTCCCTTAAGCACACAAACAAAAGTGCAAGGGTCAAAAGAAATGCATCCTAAGCCTAACTAGATATGCCATTATAATCACAAGATGCAAGAAGAGAGATTTAAATACCCAATGATGCACATAAACTGCAAACACAACATACAAGTAAGAATTATGCAAGTGTTGTGTGTGTGTGCAACTACATCTCTTCAAAGTAAAGCAAGCACAAGAAATATACCTTTGGTGCTTCTTCTCTTGAGGTCTTGAGAGCCTAATCTACCCTTACAAAAACCCCAATTGTGGTTTGTCTACGAAATAAGCCAATCAAGGAATGGGAATCCTTACAGCATGCTTTATAAACACTAGTAGGGAAGGCACGTGCAATGCACGTGCCAAATTTGCAATATTTAACCTTAAAATAATATATATGTATATATGTGAATACAAATGTATTTACAACATATTTATAATCAAAAATTATTAATACATCTAATGTTGGAATTGAACTTCGAGATCTGTCTATTAAAATTACTTTATTATTATATATTTCAAAATAAAACAAAATAAATAATAACATTTACAATTGCCACGTATCGCTCCCACAATCTCACATCAAAAGTATGAAAAAAGGCAGTCTATTATAATTATATTGAGTAATGCTAGACTTTTCAAATTTCTTACTAAATAGTGTTCACAAGTGACATGTCAACATCTTATCACTCATCATATAATCTCATGATTTATAAAATGTTGACAAGTCACGAACACAGATTGGTAAGAAATTTAGGAAGCCTAGTATTACTCAATTATATTACATATATAATTAAATATGACAAATAACACAAAAAAATATCAAATTGAACTAGATCAATAAAAAAATAATATCATTTTATATAATTTTATCTTAAATGATATATATATTAACGTCTTTGCTCATTACTATTGTAGTGTGTGATGGTGATTGATACTTCAGTCTCCGAACACTTGTTTAAAGGTGGGGATCCAAAAAGTTTAGCATTTCTTGTATATTATTATTTTTTAAATTTATTAATATTATTATTATTTTTAAATTTATTATTATTATTATTATTGTTGTTGTTTTTATCAATATTTAAATTTTAACTAAAATGAGAAACAAAAAAAAAAAAAAAAAAAACTGAAAAACAATATTAAAAATAAAGTTAAAAAAAAAAATCCAACACCTAAACAGCTAAACCCCACTATCAACCTCTCTCTCACCTAATCTGATCAGATCACAGATTCACATCCTCTCACTCTCTTCTCCATGGCTCTCTCTCACCTCACTCATTCTTAAAAAAAAAATCTCTCACCGCTACGCCTCCCACTCTCTCCCACCATTCTCTCACCACCGTACCCAAGTCCATAATTCAAACTCAAACACATGATCCAAGATTTAAAAGTTGATCTAGCTGAGATTAAAAATAATAAAATAAGATTTGTTGCCATTAATTGACAGGTAGCAGCAGCCGGAGAAATATGGCAAGTTAGTTGATAGGTGGCGAACAAGGAATGAGGCAAGGTGGTAAGTTGGGTGAGAGGTGGCAAGAGTTGGTGAAGTTGTGGCAAAAGTTAGAATAAAGTATTAAAAAGAGAAAAAGGTTACAAGTGGATTCGCAGAAGATAACAAGAAGAATATATATAAAAAAAATAGAATTTAAGTGAAGAGGCAACCAGCTGAAGTGCATTTGTGTGTAGTGGCTTATATATAGAAATAATATATAGATATATAAGAGAGAAAGGCAAAAGAAAAAGGGGATAGAGAGGGAAATAAGGTAGTTGTGCAAACGAAAAATTGTCCTTTTGAAAGTTATAGACGCTTTTATATATATAGGATATATATATATATATATATATATATCGGCTAATTGCCATATATATTTCATATATATCTATATATTTAGGCCGAAATCCTTTACCATGTAGGATTTGTGTCTTTTGACTTAAATCCTAACCCTAAGTAGATTTCCCTAGAATTTCAAACCCTAATCCAACTCTTTAGTGTTTTTGTGACTATATTAAAGACTTCCTAATTTAACTAGATAAATAAATCCCTTATTTATCTACTTACCAAATAAAGTCTTTTATATTTATTATACTACCACAATAGTATACTACTAAGAAACATATTTCCTAGTCAGAAAAAGATTTTGATATTTAATTAAATAATTAATTAATCAATTAATTAATTTCCATTTAATCAAATAATAAAAATAAAATAATATTTTAGACTATTATTCTAGTCTTGCCGCCCACACCATATACATGGGCCTAATATTATTTTCTTATTTTATTTAATCCATTAGACTTTAATTAAAAAGCCCACATGTGAACCAGACCCATTTTTACTAAAAGAAACAAGCCCACATGCCTTTCATTAATATATTAATATAATTGGTCAACCCATTAAATAAATAATGTGCAAATTATATTCTTAATATATTAAATACAATTCTAGATGGACCCATAAATTGGTTCGGTATAATATATCAAGTGATCCATGCAAGTACGTGTGGATTGGGGATCTTGGCGGGTTATCTAAATTTAATCTTCAATAGACATAACCTAATCACAATCAACAAATGATTCACTTAGGTCCGATCTATTAATTTTAACTCATTCCACTAAAGAGCTAAAATTGAACTCTTAAATAAAAATAGAATAAGTAAATATTTCTCATTCGTACCCTAGACAATCTTATTGGAGATGATGTATCCTAGTGAAGAATATCAGTCATCGCCAAGAGCTCATAGACCGCCTATAGCTCTCCAAGTTACCATATTTACTCATATCACCACATTTTGAACTTGGATATTTTGACTTATCCAAAAGCCATGTTTCAATAGACTCTATCGAAAACTTAACGTTAAGATTCAATATCCATTACCTCAAAACATCCATATGATGATATTCTACTCTCATTTAATAAATGGAGCCACGATGTCCATATCTATAAATGAAGTCCTCTATCGATTAACAAATGAATACCACCAAACTATCGAGGATAGACTATGCTATATAATCGTACTCATTGATAACTCAAATGATAACACTTGCAACCATAAGTCCATCATTTATCTCAGGATTAAGATAGACTCTCTGATTGTCCTGATAATGAAAAAACTTTTATCTACTGACGGTTCTAGATAAAGTATTTCATTGTGATCCTATTCAGTGCACCCAGTGCACTAGATTCTTTAACTTCAAGACCCGTCGATGATTTCAGACTCATCATAACTCATTTGATCCCACTCAAATGCTAGCAAAAGAATTCTACAACTTTAACAAGATAAAGGTGCCCAACCTTTAACTTAAGTTGTGAACATTATTCAAGACTAACTAAAGAATTGTGTCTACCTCATACATATCCAGATGTACGAACAATTCTTCTTTTCTCATAGTCTTTTTACCTTATGATTATTTACTTTGACAATTATAATATTAAACTATAAATGCTATAAGATTTGTTAAACCAGAAATCACTTTATTAATATGAAAAGATTATCAATTACAATATTACACTCTTGCTATTGAGCATAATCCTAACAGGAGTATCTTAAATAGTAGCCTCATATGTATGTTTTACAAGTACAATATGATTTAAGTAAAGTGGTTTACCTTTCAGATTTTGGCTTGAAGGGAAATTTTAGTAGTATTTTGAGTACTAAAATTTTAGTTGGTACGGTGTCAAGTTTTGAGTACTTATAAGAAGCGCCAAAAGTAATGGCTGATCGCGCTCCAAATGTTCACATTTAGCGCTCCCTTTTCCTATCTTTTGTATTTGTTTTCTAGCATTTTTGTGCATTTAATAGGGTGTAAATAAGTGTTTCAGGGAATTAGGGAAGTTCAGGGACAATTGTGTAATTGTGGAGAAATTAGGGGCAAAGTGCAATATTCCGGAAAGGAATGAAGATTCTGTAATTAAGAAGAAGATCAGGGGAGCAGATTGTAATTTGCCATCAAACGTACAGCGCAGCAGCCACGTCACGCTTCAGAACGGCGTCGTTTTGGCTTGGGCTCACGTCACGCTGACGTCACCCTTCTTCAAGCTCCAGCTGGGTCACCATGACCCGCGTGCCTGACCCGGTTACCCGATTGACCCGGTTTCAACCCGGTGACTTCTCCGGTGTATTCCGACCGTTTCCCATCGTATTTTCTGGCGTTTTTTACCCAGATCGGCATCCCTCCTCCTTACGGTCACTATGGACCCACTTTTGGCCTCTCATGCACAAATTTCCTCACCCATCCAAGTCCACCAACTTCCATGGAAATGCAAGCTTCAAGCTTGATTCCAGCGGGTTCTTGCACGCCCAAACTCGTCCAAGCTCGCCATGACTCAGCGGTTTCATATCGCGGGAAGAAGCCCGCAGTCCAGAAGGTCAGAACTCGCGGCCAACCTTCTTAAATGGCCCGGCGACTTCGATGGCGGGAACAAGCTCGCCATCCAGGCGAGAACAAGCTAGCCGGAGCAACCGACTTGGAATTTTGCACGTCCAAACCATGCCCAAACACTCCCTACTATATATATTCATCTCTCCCAACCTTAAACACAATCCCTAATGTCCAATTAAATACCCAAATAGCCTAAATTAGCTTAGAATTACCTTAGTTTAGCTTACATCCCACCACCTCAACACTACACGGTTCATGTGGATTTCTAGCTTGGAAGAAGAAGGCTTGGTGTTCTATTGAAGAACAAGAAGCTTTCCTACTTGTGGTTTCTTCTTACTTTTACTTCTCTTCCATTTATTTGTTTTCATGAACATGTATGTGTAATATACTTTGAATGTTGAGGAATGGATTTTGTAGGGAAAAATACCGTAGTACACGCAGCGGAAGCGAGACTAAAAATAAGATTTAGTGACTTTTAAAATTTTTTCCTTTATGAACCTTAAACCCTTTAATTAATTAAACATGCATATACAATAACCAAAAAGTAGAATACCTTTTGTCGCGTGATCCGATTGACTTACGTCGATAGTAATCCGCAAGATCTTCAATCCTAGCACGAACGTGGATCACCTAGGAGCGTGGTCTCCCTTTTTCTTTGAATTGCAAACCTGTGAATGGACAAAACAAACTTTCTTTTCTTTGTTAGTCACAAAAACAATCAAAAGAATGACTGAGATTATTCCGGTCACTTTTGAGTTCTCAATCTAATGATCGAAACTCGCGTGAACCTAGATCGATATCGTATACACAAGCTTATTGATGATTAAGCAAATAGTATACTATCAAAGAATAATCTAACACTCCTATTTGTTTTAGTAGAATAAAAGCTTTCTATGAATTGAGAAGAAGAAGAAAAATTGTCTCCAGAACCACTTGTGGTGGCCGAAATCTATAAGAGCACTTATATAGGTGGCCAAATTTTCTTCTCTTCTTTCACTTAGGGTGGCCGAAAATCACAACCTAAAAGGGACTAGGGTTGCCGCAATTCTCAAGCCCAAAAGAGTTTGTATTGCACCCTATTTCCTATTTAGTTTAAGACTTTAAACCCTAATTGAATTCATAAATCTTTTATTCCTTTATTTGACTAAATATAAAAGACTTCTTATTTGATTAAATAAATAAAATTAATTATTTATTTTCTTACCAAATAAGTCTTTTACTTTTAGTATACTACCAACAATAGTATAACACTAGGAATCATATTTCCTAATCAGAAAAGATTTGTTTCTTAATTAAACAATTAATTAATAAATTAATTAATTATTATTTAATTAAAACAAATGAAACAAAATAATATATTAGGTTAAAACTTAACCTTGCCGCCCCACTTGAATAAATGGGCCAAAATATTATTTTCTTATTTCATTTAATCCATTGGACTTTAAATAAAAAGCCCACATGTGAACCAGACCCATTCTTACTAAAAGAAACAAGCCCACATGTCTTTCATTAATATATAAATATAATTGAGCAGCCCATTACTTAAATAATGTGCAAATTATATTCTTAATATATTAAATGCAATTCTAGATGGACCCTTAAATTGGTCCGGTAGAATATATCAAGTGATCCATGCAAGTCCGTGTGGATTGGGATCTTGGCGGGCCATCTAAATTTAAGCTTCAATAGACATAACCTAATCACAATCAACAAATGATTCACTTAGGTCCGATCCATTAATTTTAACTCATTCCACTAAAGAGCTAAAATTGAACTCTTAAATAAAGATAGAAAAGGAAGATGCTCCTCATTCATACCCTAGACAATCATATAGGAGATAGTGTATCCTCGTGATTAATATCAGTAATCGCCAAGAGTTCATAGACCGCCTATAACTCTCCAAGTTACCATATTTACTCATATGACCACGTTTTGAACTTGGATATTTTGACTTTGAAACAAATTATAGCACGGTGTGTATAAAGCTATCTAGAGGGGGTTGAATAGATTTTACGCTTTTTACCCAATTTTTCGTGTTAGTCAAAATTACGAAAATGCCCTCAAGATAATATAACCAAGCAATTGTAATATGGTGCGGAAATTAAAACAACACTTGGTTTTTACGTGGAAACCCTCACGGGAAAAACCACGGGCTATGTAAGTAAGCCACACTCGAACCTCGAATCCACTAAATGTGCAAACGATTACAACCTAATCCCGGAAGTAATCACACACCTACCTAATCCCGGTATGAGTGAACCTAGTCCAATTTGCTTGCGATCTAAGCAACCTAATCCCGGTTGCTACACACAAGACTTACTTTCTCTAGAAGAGAATACAACCCTAAGTGAATATATGTGAATATCCAAAATGCAACATAGAGCAAGGGAAACCCTATATGCTTATCTAAGATGATTAATATGCAATTAAGAGCAATCCTAGATATCAAAACTAAATGACATGTCAATTAGTTTAGCTAATCAATATTAAGCACAAAACCTAATATGCAAGCACAATATAAAATCTCAAACATACATCATACTCATCTCAATATTGTATCTAAAGCATACAAAATAACAAACAAGTAATTAATTGAGATTGCTAGATAAGAGAAACACAAAACATGTAAGATATTAGTGAAAAGCTTACCAAGCAAAGTATGATGAAGATTCCATGCTAGATGACATCTAGATGATCTAAGATGATGCTAGATGATGATTGATGATCATGAAAAAGTGTTTGAGAATCAAGAATGGAGTTCTTGGAATTTTTCTTCTCTTTGAAAAATATCCTAAGTATGAATTCTGAATATGAACTATCTTAATTGACCTAAAGTCAAAGTGGCACATATATAGGGGGCCAAATCAAAGTGAGGTCGTTTAAGTAAGTTTCAAAGAAACGCGCCAATCGGCGGTTTCAATCGGCGGCCAGGCCGCCGTTAATGACCGCCGAATTGAGCTCGTGAAGAACAGAGCATAAACGGCGGTTCATTCGGCGGTTTTGTTGACAGCCGAAACAGAACAGAGAGATCAAAATCAACCAGGTATGAACGGCGGTTTCGAACGGCGGTTTCATGCCCGCCGTTTCAACCGCCGAAATAGACTGAGAGATAATCAATCAGGTCTTGAAACGGCGGTTTCGAACGGCGGTCGTGACCACCGATCTTAACCGCATAAATGCTTCAGACCAATCTGGACTGAAACGGCGGTTTCATTCGGCGGCCAGGCCGCCGATCATAACCGCCGATCACCTAGATAGGTGAAAAGCAAGGAGAAGCCAAGGGCATTCTCCATAGGCGGTCCTCGCGCTAAACCAAGCACATTCTCGTGCATGCGCGGACGTTTCCGAAAGTTATCGGGAAACGAATTATACAACAACATGACACAATTACACACCATAAAATATAATAAATAAGTGCAAGTGTGAAATGTGACAAATGAAGAGAATGCACACATATGCAATGAATGTTAAGTGTGTGTGTGCAACTAATCTCTTCAAAGAAAAGTAAGCACATAGAAATTTACCTTCGGTGCTTATCAACACGAGGTCTTCAAAGGGCTTCGAACATTAAGACCGATACTTAGGCTACCCTTACAAAGAACCCCACATATGGTTTGATCACGAAATAAGCCAATTAAAAACAACGGGAATCCTTACAATCTCCCCCTTTGGCTATTTCGTGACAAACCATCACTCACAATGATTCCTCACAAAAAAAATAGAAACTACGGGACTATAATGATATTCTACATTACAAAGAGATAAGCTAATGCAACTTGAAGTCTTCAATCCTCTTGTAGAATAATCAATCCCTGAAAAGAGTTTCTAACATTTCTAATACAAGAAAAGTGTGAGATTAATCATGTGAGAACAATACCAAGTATTTGTATTTTTAGAATTTAGGCACAACATTACCAAATGTATGCAATGTATGATAAATGCAATGCTCCCCCTCAACGGGTTACTCCCCCTCAATGTATGTTTTCCCCAAAGTGCACAAAAGCTTCTATATTTTGCACCTCCCCTTACCATATCCTACTTCCCCTTTTTGTCATGATATAGGCAAAGGAGTAGTCCCCAACCGGGTCACTCATAGCAACGAGAGATAGAAGCATGCAAGATTTGCATATACATATAAGTCACTTTATGCACTTCAATTAATTTGAGAGAAACAAGGAGATTTATTTTGAGAAAATGTGTGAATCCAACATGCTTTGCATACAAGACATATAGCATTCAAGTCCAAAATACAATGGTATTTGGCAAAGCAAATGACAAAGGTTTCTAATAAGAATTCAAACCAATTTCACCAATGTCATGGGAAAAGCAAGGATATAGAGATTATTGATTTCAATTTAAGAGCAACTATATCCAACTTTATAAGCGAAACATGGCATGAGCGACTTTGCACCCTATTTGATTTTTCCGGATAAAATTATCCGTATGATAGTAACCATGTTCAACTAATAAAGAAAGAGAGACATTTGGAATGTAAATTCCTTTGAATGGATACAAGATCCTTTATTCATTTTGAGTCTCATAAGTTTTCACACAAGTTTTGCATTTTTAAGAATATGCAATCATCAATTCATGCTTTTCATGTGAGCATGTTATATGAATTTCATGCTTTTTCATTTATCATTAGAATGTTATTAAAGAATCATCATGTCATGGAGATAATCATAGGTCATTCAAATCATACTTCCAATGTAAATCTCCTAGTCCAAAAATGCATGTTTGAACATAAATATGACATGGATTGTAGACAAGCAAGGTTCACACTTATGGAATTTTAAAACATATATACATATGTACAACCAAGCTTACTCAAGCAATTAAAAGAAGAGGCATAAGATATTTCAAATTTTTTGCAAGATACAAGAATGCAAAATAGCTCTCTTTGCTTGAGTTCCCCATATGGGGTCAATCATAGAACATCACTCCACAAGACATACCCCAATAGATCTACTAAGAGTTTTAAATCGAGTAGCATCTAAGGGTTTAGTAAATAGGTCCGCAAGTTGATCATTAGTACCTACATGTTCAAGTACTATGCATTTATTTTCAACAAGCTCTCTAATGAAGTGATGGCGGATGTCAATATGCTTAGTTCTAGAATGTTGCACCGGATTCTTGGAAATATTAATGGCACTCATGTTATCACAAAAGAGAGTGAGAGTACCTTGGTTGAATCCGTAATCCACTAGCATTTGCTTCATCCACATAAGTTGAGTGCATCCACTCCCCGCGGCTATGTACTCGGCTTTCGCCGTGGACAAGGAAATCGAGTTTTGCTTCTTGCAAAACCAAGATACCAAGTTGTTGCCTAGAAAGAAGCAACCGCCCGATGTGCTCTTCCTATCATCACAATTTCCTGCCCAATCCGCATCACTATATCCTACAAGACTAGGATTAGTGTCAAATGAGTACCAAATCCCATAGTTGGAAGTCCCATTCACAAAGCGAATGACTCTCTTAACCGAAGAGAGATGGGACTCCTTGGGATCGGATTGGTACCTAGCACAAACTCCTACACTAAATGATATATCGGGCCTACTTGCGGTCAAATAGAGCAAGCTCCCTATCATGCCACGATATAAGGTTTGGTCCACACTTTTACCGCTAGCATCCTTGCTTAGCTTCAAAGTGGTGCTCATAGGAGTGTCACAATGTTTGGCTTTTTCAAGACCAAACTTCTTCACAAGGTTTTTGGCATATTTGGCTTGGGTTATGAAGATCCCATTATCAAGTTGCCTAATTTGCAAACCTAGGAAGTAATTAAGCTCACCAACAAGACTCATCTCAAATTCATGAGACATAACATCAACAAATTGTTGGACCTTGGTGTTGTTGGTGGAGCCAAACACTATGTCATCGACATATATTTGAGCTATGAAAAGCTCATCATTGTCTCTCTTGATGAATAGTGTCTTGTCAACACTACCTCTTGTGTAGTTATTGTCAACAAGAAATTGAGTGAGGCGCTCATACCAAGCCCTCGGTGCTTGTTTCAACCCATATAGTGCCTTCTTGAGGCGATAGACATGGTTGGGGTGGTGTGCATCCACAAACCCCATGGGTTGTTCAACAAACACTTCCTCTTGCAAGAAGCCATTGAGGAAGGCACTCTTGACGTCCATTTGGTGCAATTTGAACTTGTGCACACAAGAGATGGACAAGAGAAGCCTAATGGACTCTAAGCGGGCAACGGGAGCAAATGTCTCCTCAAAGTCGATACCCTCAATTTGAGAGTACCCTTGTGCTACAAGTCTAGCCTTGTTCCGCACTATGTTGCCATCCTCATCGGATTTGTTCCTAAATATCCATTTAGTGCCTATGACATTAGTGGTCTTAGGCCTAGGAACTAGAGTCCAAACCTCATTCCTTTCAAATTGGTTTAGCTCTTCTTGCATGGCAAGAACCCAAAATTCATCATGTAAGGCTTCTTCAACCTTTTTGATTTGAGAGGTGTAGCAAGTATAGCTAATAAGATTAGCAAGTTGACGTCTAGTCCTAACACCCTCATTTACCTCTCCAATGATATCTTCTTTATCATGGAGTTTCCTAACCCATGGAGCGGGTTCTTTAGAGTCCAAGAGAGGAACTCTAGTAATGGGTTGTGTGACTTCATTAGATGTCCCAACATTGGGAGTCACCACAACCCTCTCCAAAGGAGAGTCATCCTCTAGAACATCCTCCTCCTCATGGTTATTAGACTTGAGCCTAGTATCATCAATGACCACATTTGATGATTCCATGACGGTTCGAGTCTTCAAGTTGAAAACTCTATAGGCTTTACTATTCAAGGCGTAGCCAATAAAGATACCATCATCACTCTTAGCATCAAACATGCCAAGTTGATCACGGTCATTTAAAATGTAGCATTTGCTTCCAAATGTGTGGAAGTAGCTAACATTTGGCTTCCTACCCTTCCATAGCTCATAGGAGGTGTTTCTAGAACCGGGCCTTAGGAACACACGATTTCCTATATAGCAAGCCGTATTGACGGCTTCGGCCCATAGGTTCCTAGGGACATTGTTGCTAAGCAACATCACTCGGGCCATCTCTTGGAGGACCCTATTCTTCCTCTCAACAACTCCATTTTGTTGAGGTGTCCTAGGAGCCGAAAACTCATGGGAGATGCCTAAGCTATCACAAAAGCTTTCAAAAGAGGCATTCTCAAACTCTCTCCCATGGTCACTTCTAATCCGTTTAATGCTTCTAATGTTAGATTTCATTTCATTTTGTAATTTAGTACAAAGCATTTTAAACTTATCAAAAGTTTCGGATTTTTCTCTAAGAAAATATGTCCATGTAAATCTAGAGAAATCATCAACACATACAAAAATGTATCTCTTTCCACCCAAACTTTCGGTTTGCATGGGACCCATGAGGTCCATATGGAGAAGCTCAAGAGGCTCTTTGGTGGTGAGATACTTACCCTTTTTGTGCATGCTTTTAGTTTGCTTTCCTTGTTGGCAAGGTCCACAAACACCATTGGCTTTCTTCCCAAGCTTAGGGAGGCCACGCACACACTCGAACTTTCCAAGGGTCCGTAGATCCCTAAAGTTCATGTGGCCAAGTCTTTCATGCCACAACTCAATTTGCTCATCCATGGACACATTGTTTGAGACAATTCTAGCTTCAAGACAATAGCAATTGTCGCTAGATCTCATACCTTTCAATAAGGTTTGTCCATCGGGCTTTAGGATCGAGCAATCATCTTTACAAAACAAGACGGAATATCCTTCATCACTTAGATGTGAAATGCTTATTAAATTGGCTTTCAAGCCATCAACAAATAAAGCATCAGATAAGGAGGGTAATCCGGGAACGGAAATGGTTCCTTTCCCTACTACTTTCTTTTTGGATCCATCACCAAAAGTGACATATCCACCTTCCTCCATAACAAGAGTCTCGAAGAAACTCTTGTTTCCCGTCATGTGCCTAGAGCACCCACTATCTAGATACCAAAAATTAGAAGAATTTGCCTTCAAGGCTATTTGAGCAACATGGCAAACAATGTCATTCTTTCTAATCCACCTAGAAACAATCTTAGCTTTCTTAGTGGTCTTTGGTATATGGGCTCTAGATGTCCTAGGATCATGCATAATAATATTATCATTCCTAGGAACATGCATCATGGCTCTTTTCTTTTTCTTCTCAATCATGCTTTGTTTTCTACACATTTTAATATATTGAAAGCAATTTGGTCTAATATGACCATCACAACCACAAAAGTGACAAATAGGGATGAAATAAGAATCATACCTTGCCTTTGTGTACGTATGGGAGCTTGTCCATGTCTTTGTGGATAAGTGGGTTCAATCCATCTTCGTTGTTGAACCGGTCTAGGTTGCTTCCAAGCTTGAGGTTGCATGATTGGTCTCTTTCCTTTGTGAGCCAATTTTGGAGGAGTGTTGGCTTGAGGGACCCTAGGGGTTGAGCTTGAGATTTCCTTCTTGGTCCCATTTTCACTTGAGCATTAGAACATTGTCCTACTTCTAACTTCTTCCTAGGAGGTTGCACAAATGAAGTTTCTTCGTTCTTCAAGCTCTTGACAAACACGGTCTTGTTAGAGGTTGAGATTTTCTTGCCATCATCATACCCAAGACCTCTCTTGTCACTTGGACTCTTTCCAACACCAAGTAAATGATCAAGCTTCTTGGTGCTAGAATCTATCCTAGCCAAGGACCCTTTAACTTCTACAAGTTCCCTCTTCAAGCCTTCTTCACTTCTCTTGGATAAGTCTAACTCCTCAATTAACTTATCCTCTCTCCTCTTCAATCTTTCCACTTGTTCACTTAAGTGGTCATTGTGAGCCGAAAGTTCAAGGTTTTCTTCTCTCAACCTCTCAATCTTTCTTGTGCTTTTAAGTGCTAAATCATTGAACTCGGCATGGTATTTAGCAAGCACCTTTTGCTCCACAAATTTCTTTTTGGAACTAGAAGAGGAGTCACTTTCTATTTCACTTGAGTCATTTTCCTCTTGACTCATTTCCTCTTTCTCACTACCACTTTTGCTCTCATGTGAGGAGGCAAAAGCTAGGAGGTTAGCCATGAGCTCTTCTTCACTTGAAGACTCATCTTCCTCATTGGAGTCATCACTACTCCCACTCCAAGTGGCGGCCATCACTTTGCTCTTCTTCTTTTCATTGTGATTAGCACATTCGGGGGCAAAGTGACCAATCCCACCACATTCAAAGCATCGGACACCTTTCCTTTCGGTCCTCTCTTGTCTAGGCTCAAACTTCTTGAAGGAACTCTTTTTCTTCAAATCTTGTCCTCTTGACCCAAATCCCTTCTTCTTCTTGAACCCCATAACCTTGTTGAACCTTTTCACAAATAAGGCAAGGTCTTCATCCGATTCATGCTTTGCCTCCTTTGCATCCTTAGATGCTTTCAAAGCTATTCCTTTAGACTTCTTAGGAGGAGTAGTGGTGCTAGGAGCCTTCCTAGACTCATATGCAAGGAGACGCCCAATCACCTCACTTGGCTTCATATCCATGTAGCCATTATTTTCTTCTATGGCCGTCACCTTGGATTCAAACCTATCGGGGAGAGATCTCATAATTTTTTGCTTGACTCTCGCTCCTATCCATATACGGGTCTCCGAGTTAATGGCTTTGATTTACAATGTCCATCAATTTGATTTCGAAGTCATTGAAGCATTCATCCTCTCCCATCCTTAGTAGCTCAAACTGAGTTTGGAGGACTTGAAGCTTGGACTCCTTCACCACCTCGGCTCCCTCATGTGCAACTAGAAGGATGTCCCATGCCACTTTGGCAATCTGAGTATTCTGAATAAGCTTGTACTGATTCTCATCCATAGCACACATAATGGCATGCATAGCCTTCCTATTCCACTTAGAAGCCTCAAACTCTTGCGCGTTCCATTGCGCCTTAGGCTTCAAAACATCTTGTCCTCCACCCTCGGGAGTCATCATAGGGAGATCATATCCGTCTTCCACCGCCATCCATGCACGGTCATGAATTTGGCATATGTAGGATTCCATCTTCCCTTTCCATTGGGAATAGTTCAATCCGGTAAGAAGTGGAGGCCTTGTGCTAGAAGCTCCTTCGTGGCCACCACAATTTCCACCGTTTCCACTCATAGTGTTTATGAATGAATGAAATGAATGCAAATGTATGAATGATCAAAATCACACAAAATGCAAAACACACCAAAATAAGCAAGGATCACCTATGTATGTCTAGGAACCCGCTCTGATACCAATTGAAACAAATTATAGCACGGTGTGTATAAAGCTATCTAGAGGGGGGTGAATAGATTTTACGCTTTTTACCCAATTTTTCGTGTTAGTCAAAATTACGAAAATGCCCTCAAGATAATATAACCAAGCAATTGTAATATGGTGCGGAAATTAAAACAACACTTGGTTTTTACGTGGAAACCCTCACGGGAAAAACCACGGGCTATGTAAGTAAGCCACACTCGAACCTCGAATCCACTAAATGTGCAAACGATTACAACCTAATCCCGGAAGTAATCACACACCTCAAAACTAAATGACATGTCAATTAGTTTAGCTAATCAATATTAAGCACAAAACCTAATATGCAAGCACAATATAAAATCTCAAACATACATCATACTCATCTCAATATTGTATCTAAAGCATACAAAATAACAAACAAGTAATTAATTGAGATTGCTAGATAAGAGAAACACAAAACATGTAAGATATTAGTGAAAAGCTTACCAAGCAAAGTATGATGAAGATTCCATGCTAGATGACATCTAGATGATCTAAGATGATGCTAGATGATGATTGATGATCATGAAAAAGTGTTTGAGAATCAAGAATGGAGTTCTTGGAATTTTTCTTCTCTTTGAAAAATATCCTAAGTATGAATTCTGAATATGAACTATCTTAATTGACCTAAAGTCAAAGTGGCATATATATAGGGGGCCAAATCAAAGTGAGGTCGTTTAAGTAAGTTTCAAAGAAACGCGCCAATCGGCGGTTTCAATCGGCGGCCAGGCCGCCTTTAATGACCGCCGAATTGAGCTCGTGAAGAACAGAGCATAAACGGCGGTTCATTCGGCGGTTTGTTGACCGCCGATTCCAACCGCCGAAACAGAACAGAGAGATCAAATCAACCAGGTATGAACGACGGTTTCGAACGGCGGTTTCGTGCCCGCCGTTTCAACCGTCGAAATAGACTGAGAGATAAATCAATCAGGTCTTGAAACGGCGGTTTCGAACGGTGGTCGTGACCGCCGATCTTAACCGCAGAAATGCTTCAGACCATCTGGACTGAAACGGCGGTTTCATTCGGCGGCCAGGCCGCCGATCATAACCGCCGATCACCTAGATAGGTGAAAACCAAGGAGAAGCCAAGGGCATTCTCCATAGGCGGTCCTTGCGCTAAACCAAGCACATTCTCGTGCATGCGCGGACGTTTCCGAAAGTTATCGGGAAACGAATTATACAAACAACATGACACAATACACACCATAAAATATAATAAATAAGTGCAAGTGTGAAATGTGACAAATGAAGAGAATGCACACATATGCAATGAATGTTAAGTGTGTGTGTGCAACTAATCTCTTCAAAGAAAAGTAAGCACATAGAAATTTACCTTCGGTGCTTATCAACAACGAGGTCTTCAAAGGGCTTCGAACATTAAGACCGATACTTAGGCTACCCTTACAAAGAACCCCCACATATGGTTTGATCACGAAATAAGCCAATTAAAAACAACGGTAATCCTTACAGACTTGTCCAGAAGCCATGTTTTCAATAGACACTATCGAAAACTCAACGTTGAGATTTAATATCCAATTACCTCAAAACATCCATATGATGATATTATACTCTCATTTAATTAAATGGAGCCACGATGTCCATATCTATAAATGAAGTCCTCTATCGATTAACAAATGAATATCACCAAACTATCGAGGATAGACTATGCGATATAATCGTACTCATTGATAACTCAAATGATATCACTTGCAACCATAAGTCCATCATTTATCTCAGGATTAAGATAGACTCTCCGATTGTCCTGATAATGAAAAGACTATTATCTATTGACGGTTCTAGATAAAGCTTTTCATTGTGATCCTGTTCAATGCACCCAGTGCACTAGATCCTTTTGCTCGAAGACACTCCGATGATTTAGACTCATCATATCTCATTTGATCCCACTCAAATGCTAGCAAAAGAATTCTACAACTTTAACAAGATAAAGGTGCCCAACCTTTAACTTAAGTTGTGAACATTATTCAAGACTAACTAAAGAATTGTGTCTACCACATACATATCCAGATATACGAACAATTCTTCTTTTCTCATAGTCTTTAGACCTATGATTATTTACTTTGACAATTATAATATTAAACTATAAATGCTATATGATTTGTTAAACCAGAAATCACTTTATTAATATGAAAAAGATTGTTAATTACAACATTACACTCTTGCTATTGACCTAATCCTAACAATCTCCCACTTGCACTATAGCAAATGTGTCATATCTCTCAAGCCCATGTTCTCTAGATGCCCATCGAAACTCTTCTGAGGTAGAGCGTTTGTGAAGGGATCCGCTAGATTTTCTGCTGATGCGATTTTGGTAATCGTCACGTCACCTCTTTGAACAATCTCCCTTAAAAGATGATACTTTCTTTCAATGTGTTTACCTCTCTTGTGACTTCTTGGTTCTTTCGAATTAGCCACTGCTCCACTGTTGTCACAGTAGATAGTGATCTGCTTATTCGCACTAGGAACCACTTCCAAGTCCAATCAAGAATTGGCAGAGCCAAACAGCCTCTTTGGCAGCCTCGCATGCAGCAACATACTCAGCTTCCATGGTGGAATCAGCAATACAAGATTGCTTGATACTCCTCCATATAACTGCTCCTCCTCCAATAGTAAACACAGCCCCTGATGTGGATTTTCTAGAGTCAGAATCTGATTGGAAATCAGAATCTGTATACCCACGGGGAATCAAATCCCCTCCAGAGTATACAAGCATATTATCTCTCGTTCTCTTAAGATACTTGAAATATGCTTGACTGCCGTCCAGTGATCAGGACCAGGGTTCGATTTAAACCTGCTAACTATGCCAACAGCAAAACAAATATCTGGTCTAGTACAGAGCATTGCATACATGAGACTTCCAACTGCCGAGGCATATGGAACTCTACTCATGAATTGCTCTTCATGCTCATTCTTAGGAACTTGTTCCTTAGAAAGCTTGATTCCATGTCTAAAAGGTAACATACCTTTCTTGGAATCCTGCATGGAAAACCTAGACAAGATCTTGTCTATGTATGAAGCTTGGGATAATGCAATCGTTCTATTCTTTCTATCCCTTATTACTTGGATACCTAGAATAAAACTTGCTTCTCCTAAGTCCTTCATATCAAATTGTTTTGCTAACCATTCTTTTACTGATGTCAATACACCTACATCGTTTCCAATGAGTAGTATATCATCACATAAAGAATCAGGAAAAACCAACTTGTCGCCCTTAATCCTTTTGTATACACAAGGTTCGTCAGGATTCTGAATAAATCCAAAACCTTTGACAGCTTGATCAAACCTTATGTTCCAGGATCTGGATGCTTGCTTCAATCCATATATGGATTTCTGCAACTTGCATACCTTTTCCATTTGGCCCTTTTCAATGAATCCCTCTGGTTGCATCATGTAGATGCTTTCGTCAAGACTTCCATTAAGGAAAGCTGTCTTGACGTCCATTGCCAAATCTCTAGATCTAAAGATGCTGCAATGGATAAGAGTATCCTAATGGATTTAAGCATGGCCACAGGAGAGAAGCTTTCCTCGTAATCGATACCTTCTTTCTGTGTATACCCTTTAGCTACCAATCTAGCTTTAAAGGTTTCCACCTTACCATCCATACCTCTTTTCCTCTTGTATACCCACTTGCACCCAATGGGTTTTATCCCTTTAGGCAAGTCTACAAGGGACCAGACTTTGTTATCGAACATAGATTCAATCTCAGATTGCATTGCCTTTTGCCAATGGCGACTATCAACATCCTCCATAGCTCCTTGTACGTGTAGGGATCATCGTCGTCCGGGAGATTCTCCACTGATTCTCCCAGACCGATTATCTTTCGGGTTGTGTTCTAACCCTCCCACTACGACGAGGAATGGTAGGTTGTTGATCTTGTGTTGGATCGGAACTTACAATTGGGTTAGGTTGTGTAACCTCTCGTTGAATTGTATCTCCTGACATCTCATTCAGGACAATTCTACTTCTAGGCACAAAATCATTCATATAGTCCTTTTCCAGAAATTTAGCATTTGTCGAAACAAATACTTTAAGATCTGAAGGACTATAGAAAAAATATCCTTTAGTTTCTTTTGGATACCCTACAAATATACATGTTTCTGAACGGGACTCCATCTTTTCTGTCTTTCCTTTTAACACATGCGCAGGACAACCAAATATCCTTAAGTGTTGTAAACTAGGCTTGCGCCCAGTCCACAACTCATGCGGTGTTTTAGGAACAGACCTAGATGGTACATCGTTTAGAATGTATATAGCAGTTTGTAAAGCATATCCCCAAAAAGAAATAGGAAGTGTTGAATAACTCAACATAGACCTAACCATATCCAAAAGAGTTCTATTTCTCTTTCTGCTACCCCATTCTGTTGAGGTGTACCTGGTGCAGAAAACTGAGAAACAATCCCATTATCAATAAGATATTGCTGAAACTCACCAGATAGATATTCTCCACCACGATCAGATCTCAAGATTTTTATGTGTTTCTCAAGCTGATTTTCCACTTCAGCTTTGAATGCTTTGAACATGTCAAAAGCATCCGACTTATGTCGCATGAGATACACATAACCAAATCTCGAGTAATCATCTGTGAAGGTGATGAAGTACTCATATCCACCTCTAGCTTGAATGCTCATAGGTCCACATACATCACGTGTGTATCAATCCTAAACATTCAGTGGCTCTTGCACCTTTGGCAGAGAACGTCCTTTTGGTCATTTTACCTTCCAAACAAGATTCACAAGTTGGTAGATCATCAACCTTTAAGTCACTCAAAGGTCCGTCACATACCAATCTTTTAATCCTATTAAGGTTAATATGACCTAAGCGTAGTGCCAAAGGTAGGTTTCATCTGTTGATAATTTTACTCTTTTATGATTAGGTTCCATTATTTTCTGTGTCTAACGAGTGAGAGATATTTCTATGCAAAAAGTATAGACCATTTTCCAATGTACCTTGGCAAATAATTTTGTCATTCTTACTAATAATAAAAACTTTATTAAAAGTAACCGAATATCCAAATTTATTTAAACAAGAAACTGAAATTAAATTCCTCTTGAATTGAGGTACATAATAACGTCTATCAAATCTAAATGCCTTCTAGAATCCAAATAAACTCTAATATCTCCCACTGCACTTGCAGACACTAACGTTCCGTTGCCCAAGCACAAATTGATTTCATTCTTACTCAGCTTCCCCTCCTTTCTTGGAACCCCTGCAAGGAATAACAAACATGATTAGTGGCTCTGAGTCTATGATCCAAGAATCTGTAGAATCAGCCAAAAAACATGTTTCAAGATAATTCACATTACCTTCTTCCTTCTTATTCTGGGACTTTGGGCAATTTCTCTTCCAATGTCCCTTTTCACCACAAAGGAAGCATTTCCCTTTGATCTTGGTTACTTTCTTGATATCCTTCTTGATAGGCCCAAGTTGCTTTTTCTTCTGTTGTTTCTTGACCTTTTGACGGGCCTTAACAGTAGCAACTTTACCAACCATATGAATCTCTTGACCTTTGCCTTTCACAAGGATCTTTTCAGCATTTTGAACATCTTGCATCAGGCCTTGTAAGGTGTATTCCTTTTTGTTCAAAGTGTAGTCCAATTTGAACTGATCAAAGGAATCTGACAATGATTGACAACCATATCAATCTTTGTCTCACCATCTATCTCAGCGCCATGCAGTTCAGCAATGTTGAGATGTGCTATGACTTTCATCATGTGATCTTTCACAGCCTGTCCAGGTTTCATCCTAAGATTCATAAAAGCAGTCACTGCCTCTCTCTTAGTCGTCCTAGACTTCATAGCAAACATCTCCTCTAGAGACATCATAATATCAGCAGCGGACTCCATTCCTTCATGCTGCTGTTGCAACAAGTCGGAGATAGTGGCCATAATGTAACATTTCCCATATCATCTAAAGTCTTCCCACTGCTCATACTCATCTCTATACATTATGCTTGATTCATTATTAGGAGCAGGTGGTTTAGGAGTAGTTAGAACAAACTTATGTTTTTCACTTTGCAGCAACAACCCATTTTCCTTTTCCATGTGACATAATTATCTCCAGTTAAAGTGTTATCTTTCAGGATGTTCATAAGTGATGGGGTCATGATTTCTGAATAAAACAAAACATATATAAGTAAATAATCATGATAAAGCACTTTTAAATATTATCTTGAATTAAATAAATAACTCAATCATAAAATTCAACGGTGATCCAACACCCATAAATGTTACCCTCCCTTTGGGAGTTCGCACCATTTACTAGTTAGACTAGGTCCCACCTAATTGTTAACATAACAGCCAGCGTTTTCAATTTTAGCCTTGCAATTTTACTGACAAGAACTCTTGGGAGGATATCAATAAATTACATTGGTGTGTTACCAAGATATCGACCCTCATTTTTTCTCTCACGAAATCCCTCCTTGGGGAGTAGATCTCGTTTGAGTCCATTGTCTAGTCTATCCTTGTAAGGAGTATGTTGCTAAATTCCATTCATGGACGCCCCTTGGGGGGATTACCATAAATATAAAGCTCAACCAACCTTGGAGGCCATAGGTGTTACAAAACACCTTCTCCCACTCAATTATTTAAGGCGTGTGATTAAATCCATAGATGATTTACCAAGTTATCTAGATGCCAATTTAGATACCTAATCATTCAATGCATGTTCATACCAAAAGAGATATATGAGTGGCACTCCTATTCTATATGTCATGTTATCATACAATAACAATATTGTAATATTTAAGCATAAATAAATAGCAACAATTTTGGCCCATCCTAGAAAAACAGTAAATTACAATTGTTTTAGGAATCACAAGATCTTCAGTGGCCCATCAACCATACGCTCATCCTTCGGCCAAACCCCATGGGCGTGCACAACCCACAACCCCACAAAGGGGCTGCTGTGCGCAGCCCATGAAGACTCCCAGGGCTGCCGTGCGCAGCCCACCAAGCTTGGGCTTGCCATGCGCAGCCCAATCCACTCCTGGGTGCGCACGGTGCTCGTTCTCGGTTCCGGTTGCTTCGTTTTTCTTCTTCGTTTCTTCTTCTTGTCTTCGAATCTTCATTCCCTATACATTACGGCGTAAAATAATAAAAATCTGCAGTTTAATTTTTTTTTTTTTTTTTTTATTCACTGCAGTACTTTTTACAAATAAATACTGCACTAAAACTTAATAAAAAAACTCTGCAGTAATAATAAAAAAAAATACTGCACATATAAAAAAAAAAAATAAAACCTAGCAACTACCAAGAAGGAATTATGGCGATGATAGACCACCCTTCTGTTACAACTCCGAACAATAATTACATTGAAAATCTAGGACCAAAATCGAGCAACAACAATCCAATAAAACATATATAAATCCAGACATAACATGTAATTATATATGCGAATACCTAGAGTGCCATCTCTTTCTAAACATGCATAATCAATAAACAAGAAAAAAAAATAAATTTAGATCCACCTATATGATACGTTTTAATTAATTAAGA